>CAIGRQ010172269.1:0-19890 GCA_903798375.1 Fraxinus sp. D2006-0159 | reverse complement strand
TGAAGCTATTAAAGAAGCTTTATGGCTTAAAGGCCTTTTGCATGATCTTTATGTTCTAAATGATTATGTGGTAGTATATTCTGATAGTCAGTCCTCTATACATCTATGCAAGGATCCTGTTTTTCACGAATACACCAAACACATTGATGTTAGATTACATTTCATTAGAGATATTATGTCACAAGAAGTTTTAAGACTTGAGAAAATACACACAATATAATCCCTCAGACATGGGTACTAAGGTGCTACTGTTAGTTAAGTTTAGAAGTTGCAAAGATCTTCTAAACATCGGTGGNCCTCTATACATCTATGCAAGGATCCTGTTTTTCACGAATACACCAAACACATTGATGTTAGATTACATTTCATTAGAGATATTATGTCACAAGAAGTTTTAAGACTTGAGAAAATACACACAATATAATCCCTCAGACATGGGTACTAAGGTGCTACCGTTAGTTAAGTTTAGAAGTTGCAAAGATCTTCTAAACATCGGTGGAGGTAAATGATTTCCAATTTTATTGGTTCTCTCTTTATGGACTATTACTAATGATTAGTAATTTCTTCTTTGCAGGTCCTTTGACACCAAGGTGGAGGCTTGTTAGGTAAATTATTGTCAAACAACCTCTCTGGACGATGATGTAAGTATTGTTTTTATTGAGTCCGCCTCGACCAAATGACTGAATATATTTCGACACCAGACTTGACTAAACTTATTACGTAATCCACTCGGGCCATTCAAAACAGCCTAATTATATTAGTACTGCTCATGGCCCAACCCAAATGATATAGGTTGCTTTAAGTTCCTAGCCCACTTATCTATCCTCATATTTGGCCTAGCATTTGACCTAAAGCCCATCCTAAACTTAACCTATTTAAAGTTATACCCATTACTGTTGGTTTAGTGTGAAAGTGATTGAGGCGTCATGTGGTTTCTTGAGAACAGATTTTTCCTCCCTTTTGCTTTGTGCTCTCGAAGGCTTTGTGCCTTCTCTCGTTGGACAGTCTGCGTCTCTCCTTTTTCCTTTGTCGTTAACATACCTTGAGCCTAATCTCTTCCATCCTCTAGCTCTTTGTGGGCTGTAGAAACCGAAGAAACCGGTTTGGCTTTGGAAAGTGACGGTTTGTGACTTGGTTTGGTAACTGTGGTATTCGATCAATACTGAGCCCAGATCTTGGTGCAAAGTTGGCGGGTTAAACCTCACACATTCACATTCCTTGGTGCCAAGTTTTTCATGTAAAAATTCAACGTGTTTTTCACCAACTTCATCTACTTTTCTGCCCCGACCAATGAAGATAGTTCTAAAAATCTTATGACAATATTTGAAGTTTTACAATGACACCACTTTTCTCCTCTCCGAGATTTTACTGTAGATCTTGTCTAGTTAGAAACTTTCAAAGATGGCAAAACAATTTGCATTTTCTGTTGACAATGTTGAATTTGGTTTGTGTTCTTACTACACCAAAACCTAAAGAGATGGAGGATGAAACTTCAGCATAATCACGTGCCTTGAAGTCAGGTTTCTTCATCTTAAAGTTCAACATACGTGTTTTTTTCTCCAACTTCATCTACTTTTACTCTCGGCTATTGTAGATAATTCTAATAGCAACATCGAGTCCCTGTTTGGTTTAGATAAAAATCAGTATTTAGTAGATTTTGATGAAAGTTGATGAAATATGTGTTAGAGTTGATAAAATTAGAGGATCTCATAATATATGTTGTTGAAAATGAGTTTAAGGAAAAATGAATTTAAAAAAAGAGATTCAAACGGGCGCTAAAATTAATAATAAAGCAGACTTTATGCTGGCCCCGTTCTGTCCATCATGTCCGAGTTTAACAGTTTTTTAAAGATTTAGATTCTGAAGTTAAATTTGTTGATATGTACAAGTAGTTCTTCCTTAGTCACATGCTTAAATTTTAAAGTCACCATCTCGAAGTTGGTTTGTGAGCCCGTATATTAAAAGTATTGTATCAGGAACATATTTATATATTAAATTTAGTCTTCAATACTGCACAAAGAAAACAACCTTCATCAAATTACGAAGAGTTAGAATAAGGAAAACTATAGCAAGAGCAAAATTATTTTCATACTTTAGACAGTGACACATTATAATCTCAATTTACGCAGAAAATTAAAGTTCATTATTATATCTATGTTTTGAACACAAGATTTAAATGATATACACGTGTGGTCCTCCGTTAAGCTTTGATGGTTCAACCGTTCCTTGCGATTTTCCTGCTGCACATATACATGGGCAGTAGGGCAAAATAATTAATTGCCCATATGAAAGACATTACTGTAGAAATTAAAAAGGTTAAAGGAATCAATGAATGTGTTTGTTTATATGGGATTGGAGGGATTAATGGGGCAAACAATCTTTAACAGTTTTCAAATGGTTGGTGATATTGTTAATTATATTAAAGGCAGTTTAGCACTTAGATAAGTAACAAGTGCTGGGATATACATAAAAATTGATCATCTTTAAAGGTGGCTAAACCACTATCATCACAAAAGTTGTGGTTATGATATTAGGAAGAGTGCTTAATGCATAGTTGGACAATAATGGAGTAGCTGTCAGCCTTATTTTAGGGTTTAAACAATATAGAGTGTAAAGAGTTAGTTAGAGGTGTCGCTGTGGCTAGCTGGCCGCCTGACCCCTGTACACTTGCTGGTCAAGATGGGCTCCAGTTTAAACCCGTCAGCCTAAACGGGCTAGCACGAGGGTGTATTTCAGACACAAGACCTAGTCAAGGCATGGGATTACTCGGTGCGTTCTTGAAGTGCTTTAATGCATAGTTGGACATTAATGGGGATAGCCGTCAACCTTCTATTAACTATACGTGGAATGCTGGTGATTGATGATGTCAAAAAAGGGCCTCTCTATTACATTTTCTAATGTGATGTCTAATAATAAAACATTTTGAATCTCTAAGTGAACAAGATGTTATATGAAACTAAATCAAAGACGACTAGCATACATGTATGTTACCTACTCTCAAAAGTCAAAACTAGCTCCTTTATTCTAAATTTCAGATGTATTGCATAAAAAATGATCCCCTCAAGTTGTATTTGGCCATCGAATTGCTTTATTAGTTGCTGACTCAAGTTGCGGTAACTCAAAAGGATGAGTGTCTAAATAATTGACTATGTTTTGAGGGATCACTCCAATTCTTGTTCAAATGCTCTTTGGTTTCCTCCATTATTATGATGGCAAGTAAAGGTCCTGAAAAGTAAGAGGTGAGAATTCTCGTGTATATAGTAGCTAAAACTCCTCATTGTTGTTGTAAATAATTAACCTAAGCTAATGTTCCGCAAGAAAGTTGGTTGAGCATTTTTTTCTCATTAAAGCATTTGGATTTGATTCTGCTTTGGGAGTGTGTTACAACCCAATTTGGTGAATTTTAAAATCATTATAATTTTTTGGGAATATGAGATAATTCTGCAGAGTATTGTTTGAATTCATTGGAAGAGGTTGAGTATTTAGTATTTGGTTGGAGAAATCAGTTTTATTTATTGTTTAACAGTCCTTGAAGACAGATTTTTTTCTCCAGGTGGAGAACATTTTGGAGCTTTGTTTGTTGTAGTGGAATCCATGTCTAGGTGGAGAGTGCAACAGAATTTCTGGTTGAAGTAATTGAAGAATTCTAATTAAAGTGCACGTAAAAAAAATAAGTTTGGAATGCTATTGGAGTCCTATGTCAAGTTGAAATTTTATTTTGGAAGTCCATTGGGACTTGAAAATTGGTATTAGACTTGAAGAAGAGTTCAAGATGAATAAAACAACTTGAAACAAAAAGAAAAAAAAATGGGCAGAATGCCCAACGCTGTGGCGCCTCGACTTTGGCACGCCTGTATGAGATTCTGCCCCGGGTGACGAAGGTAGCACACCCGTGTCTGTTTCGAGATTTTCGCGTTATTCTCTTTTTTTCATTTCAAACTCGATTTTTGGCATTCTACTTTACGAACAACTTTATTAGGAGGGTTTGGACGTCCCCTAATTGTTCACTATAAATATTAGGCTATTCTATATAATTGTAGAGTGAGAAAAATGATTACTAGCTTTTAGGATCGTCGTAATATTTCTCCATTTTCATTATTTGTGGTGCAATAAAATCTTCTAATTTCTCTATCATATTTTCTTGTCTTCTTTTATTTTTTTTGCTTGTGATCAAATACTTCATATTTTGTCATATAACTTCAACATCTCAATTTGTTTGTTGGTTTCATAACAAGTAGTATCGAACAATACATGATTCTTGAATTTCCAACAATTGACATAAGAGATTTTGGGCATAATTAAGGCAGTGTCGCACAAAGATAAACTGGTGCCTGATATACATATAAAATTGTCATCTTCAGAGGTGGCTAAAGCATTTTCATCATATAATTGTGGTTATGATCATAGTAAGTGTGCTAAATGCATAGCTGGACATTAATAGAGGTAGTTGTCAGCCCTCTTCCAGTTGTTAACAAATTTAAAGAAGCAAAAAAAAAAATTAAAATTCCTTTGACACGCCTATGTGCGCCAACTTGATCACTTTCTGGACAAAACCAATCAAAACCCTATTCTCCATTTTCAATTCATATATGATGTGTGTTAGGAATTTGAAGAGGTAATATGGCGTGATATGAAGTATAATAACAAGATTAAAAGAAAGCAAACAAGAAGATGAAATTGGTTGAGAAACCGAATATTTTATTAACAACCAATGGAAAGAAAAATTACAACTTCTGCAACTTAAGGTCACATAAACTGAATGAAGAATTTTCTATTTATAGGAGACATATCCAAACCCTAGGCTTAACCTAAAATATGGAAACTATGTCAAAAATTACTAAAATCGAAAAATATGGAAATAAAATTGCGGCCCGTTGCTTGAGCGAGAATCGGGCGAGAGCCTGTCGCTCAGCGTTAGGTGGGCGATGAGCTTCCCATTCCAATTTTGCTCCTCTCGCTCGAGCGGGAGCCGAGCATCCATCTAGCACTGTCAATCCGTCTTTTTTCCTTCTTGGACCCTATTTTAACATCTTTAAAAGCAATACTCCAAAACGAGAAACCCTAGACCCAATTTGGACAGGATTTAGGTCACAAAACCCAATAATCTCCACTTTGACACAAATTTCGGTGCAACAAATGAAGCTCCAAAATTTCTCCACCTGGAAAAATATGTTCGACTGCAGCAAAACACACCGAACTCTTCAAAATGAACCAAACCTCTCCAATACTCGAAATATTCTTCCTCTTCCACCTATCCAAACACGGATACAAATGAACCCAACCCGCGGGTTCCCAAAATTCACAACAAATTCAAAATATACCAAAAAGGGTCAAAACTCACCCTGTAGCAGAATCTCCACTAAATGCTTTAACTGAAGGCCCATGGCTAGACTTGTCACCTTTAACAATCCCAAAAGCATGCACATTTACATCAGCATCCCCGTACCTATTTCCAATGGGTCTCTTCCTAGTCGTTGAATATAATGGAACCGCAGACTGTGGTGGCAAAGCGAAATGACCCATATCTCCCAAATTCGATAGAGTAGTATTCTTCAAAATAGACCCAGAGCCAAATCCGAATTGTATTTCTACCACGGTACCAAACATGTGCTGATGTTTCTTCACTGATTTTGTCCGACCTTGCAAGATGTATAACTGGAACTTTCTCTACCCCTCCAATACAACACAAACATCCTTCTGAACCTTCAAGATTCCACCTACATCAAATAACGTATATCCTCTCGAATCTAAGGTACTCAGCAAAATGATGTTCTTCTTCAAGTCTCGAACATGTCGAACTTCTCCAAGTGTTCTGATTATTCCATCTACCAACTTCAATCTGACTCTCCCAATACCAACTACCCGACAAGATTCGTTGTTTTCCATGACAACGGCACCATGTATCACTGTTTCATATGATACAAACAAATCTCGATTGGGACTTATATGAAATGCATAAGCTGTATCCAAAATTCACTCCTCGTCGGGCTTGGATTCCACGTCAGAAATCGTCAAAAGATCTTTCTCACTTACAAAATTCTCTACGATGTCTATTTCACTTGAAGTCTCTGATTGCCTAACACAATTTGCAGCTGAATTACCTTTATCCTACAACTTCTCGCAATCGCTCTTGATGTGTCCTTTCTTCTTGCAGTAATAGCAGACCTTATTGCTAAAATCCACCGACTTGCCTCTTTGCGAATCACCACAAACTACAAGAGATTTATCATCTCTAGAACCAGCTCCAACCAAATGCTTCATCTTCTCCCTTGAGAACAAGACATCATACACGTCTTCAACAGTGAGTATATCACAAATGTACAAATTATTGTCCCTAAATGATGAAAACGAACTAGGCAGCGAGTACAACAAGATTAAGGCCAAGTCCTCTTCATCATATTTTACCTCTAACATCTCCAGATCAGCGACAATCTTCTCAAATATGGCCAGATGATCTTTCAATGATCTGCATTCTACCATGTGATGAGAATAAAGACTCTGCTTCAGATGCAATTTGCTGGTCGACTTTTGGTCATGCACAATTGCTTAAATTTCAACCACAATACATTGCTATCTTCTCTTTTAAGATGTCCTGAAGAATGTTGTTAGATAGATGAAGATGAATCTACAAAAGTCTCTGCGATCCTTCCATTACTTCTCCTCTGTTGTCCAAGTTGTGAGCATCTTATCAAATCTCAACAAAGCATCATCAATATCCATCTATGCCAGCGAAATATCATATTTCATGGTAGTCATCGATAACAAAAAACCTCAAATAATCAAATCATTGCTCTGTGAAACTGCTGAACATTGGCTCAGATACCACTTGTTAGGAATTTAAGGAGGTGATATGGCGCGATATGAAGTATAGATCGCACAAATAATAACAAGATTAAAAAAAAAAAGCAAACAAGAAGATGAATTTAGCAGATGAATCGAATATCTTATTAACGACCAATGGAGAGAAAAATTACAACTCTGTAACTTAAGGTCACATAAATTGAATGAAGAGTCTTCTATTTATAGGAGACGTGTCCAAACCCTAGGCTTAAACTAAAATACGAAAACTAGGTCAAAAATGTGCTCGAGCGAGAATCAAAAGAGAGCCTATCGCTCGAGCGACTGCTCAACCACAGGCGGGCGACGAGCTTCTTGTTTCAATTTTGCTCCTCTCGCTCGAGCAAGAGTCGAGCGTCTGTCCAGTGCCGTCAATCTGTATTTTTTCCCTCTTGGACCCTATTTTGACATCTTCAAGCCTAATACTCCAAAATGCGAAACCCTAGACCCAATTTGGACCGGATTTGGGTCACAAAACCCAACAATGTGTTTGTCCATACAACAAAGCTAAAGAAGACTTTATGCTAGTCTGTTCTGTCCAACACAGAGCTTTTACTTTGTTGTCATGGACAAGTGGTTCTTCCTCCATCACATGCTTAACATCGGGTTGTCCATAATGCTACATTGGCGATATATTGGCCAAGTTTTCAGTCAATTTCTAGCCAAATAAATAAATAAATTGAAATGTAAAACCCAAGGCCTGTTTCACTTTCCGTATTCCCACTCTCATTCTCTCGACATACAATGCATTCCAACTTACACGCCAACCCGATGGATGGACTGCTAGATCAAATTTTTTCCTTTTTCGATGCGCTCGTCTGTGGATTTGAAGGCGGCGCTGGCTCAAATGGTGAATTTTATTTTCCTTTACATTCGAAATATAACGGTTCACGAATCAATTTCTATATAACGACATTAACACATCATTTTCCTTCTTCTTCATCTACCTATACAGAGAAGGAATGCCAGAGACGGTGTACTTTGTTCATTTGGGTACCTTTTTTAGAATAAACAACTTGGTACTATGGAGCAAGGCTAAATTCCTCGACCTTTTTTTTCATACATTTGACTACAATTCCTATAATGTGATGTGAATTTGCCTGCTGTTTTTTCGAAGCATGATGTGAATTTAAATCAATTGTTTAAGCACTATTGGTCTATATTGCCTTCTATATTATTGCTTACAAATGCTCCTGTGCATACTGTTAATTTAAAGCTTATTTGTGGCAATGGTGGTGTGGCTGAGGAAATGTTAGGTGTTGAAAATGAGATTATCGTGCCTAAGTTGGTATGAAATTTGCAGACAAGACCGAGGTATTTGAATTCTACAAGAGATACGCTTATCAAGTAGGGTATCCTATTAGAAAACGAAATACAAAAAGGGGAGATGATGGGATAGTATAGAATGTGAGTTTTACTTATAGTCAAGAAAGTCGACAAAACCAGAAAAGTACTTCTTTGAATCCTTGACCAACAATTGAAATAGGATGCAAAGCTTGGTTGAATGCGTGTTGTGATGCACGTGTAATATTTAGAATAAATATTGTGCATTGAGAGCATAACTATAAAACAAGCCCATCTAAGTTTAGGTTGTATAGATGCAATGGAAAACTTAGTGAATGTGTTAAAAGACGGCTTGAGGTGAATGACATAGCAGGAATCCCATTTTATAAAAGCTATAATTCTGTTGTAGTGGAGGCGGGTGGTATTGATAATATGACATGTATTGAGAAAGATTTCAGAAATTTCATGACAAAGTGCGACATTTAAGACTTGGGGAAGGAGAGACGGCTGCAATACAAGCATATTTCTTGAAATTGCAAGCTCGTTGTCCTGATTTTTTTTTTTCAGTATGTACAAAGAGTGTCGGTTGAGAAATGTGTTTTAGACAGATAACATATGTAGAACATATGTGGAGAAGTTTATAAGGAATTTGGTGATGTCGTTACTTTTCACACCACATACTTGTTAGTATGATATGCCTTTCGCTCCTTTTGTAGAGGAAACACATCTGTTTGGATATTTAGGACATGGCTTGATTGCATTTACGATAACTTCAATTTACAATTCAAGATACACATTATGCTCGGAAGAAATTTCTCGTTCAAGGTATGAACTACGAACTATATGCTGAAATCAATACATAGAAAACTCAAAATATTACAAATTCCTATATTAGGCAGCAAAGATTTCTGAGATGGCTTCCAAAATACTGCAAGATTACAGAATAAAATCTACCCATTTAATGTCTGACGAAAGCTAAAGTATCAAACATCATAAACTAACAGCCAAACAACTAAGGATGAAAATCTTCTCTGATGGTTCCAAGAGACACCAAGTTCAAAGTATAAAATCCACCCATGTAATGAATCAACAAAAATCCAAACAACGCAAAGTATAAAACTTCAGAAATCCGGAAACTAACACCCAAAAAAATTGTTGTTATCCACTCAAAAAGAAACGAAATCCATTTTAAAACAAGGCACAGTAAAGATACCACCATCGAGTTAAAGATACTGCAGTCTATCTGTCTACTGCTTGTTCGCTCGCCGTCGGCCGGAGGAGATCTTGATGAGAGAGAATGGCTAAATTTAAAATGAGATCTGGATGTAAGAAGGGAGGGTTTTGAACAGGGAAGGGAATTATGTCATGATTTTAAATTTATGGAAGTCAAAAAATGCCAGCTCAACATTATGGATACCAGTACGGACAGCCTCGTGTACATGTAGCATTATCCTCTCGTAGTTGGTCTATTAGCCAACTACTGTTGAGTATAAATAACTTAAAAGTATATGGAACATACTTATTGATTACATTTAGCCCTCAACGCTGCATCAAAAGCAAGCGACCTTCATCAAATTACCGAGAGTGAGAGTAAGTAAAAATATAGCTAGAGCAAAAATATTTTAAGTACCTTAGATAGTGACGCATTATAGACTCAATTTATATATACGTATTGAAGACAATATTTAAATAATATACATGTGGTCCCCTCTAATAACTTAAGTTTCTAATCATTCAATCGTATGAGCCTATACCCTCTGCTCTTGCGGCTGCACAAAACTGCAATCTGAGTGGATTTTCTTGTTTCTACCTGCAGGTTTATTTTCATCACCACTTAGATTTCTACCAAGCAGCCTGCAGCCTTTGTTTTTGCCCTATTTTCCAGTTCCTCCCTTCAATTCATTTTTCCTTTGTTGTTTTTCTGCTGCACATAAACTCGGGCATAACTTGTTAAGTTGTGGGTCTAATTATTATCGCTCCACAAAGTTTGTGTGTGGATCAACCTTCGCGGTGAGGTTGTTGTTAGGGGTTAGAAGAGGGGTTGCCTCGCTCCCAGGGTCCATCTTCGGACCAAAATTTCATTAAAAATAGTTTAGGAATTTGTGTCCTTGTCAAATTCGTATTAGAAATTTGAGTACTTGTAAATGTTGATTTGCCCTAATTTATTTTATAAATAGGGAGCTATAATTGGACTTTTATACACTATCACAAACGAGAGAAAGAGATTAGAAAAGAAATGTGTGCATTTTGCGTAGTAAAATAATTACAACAACTCAAGAGGACGTAAACTCACATTGAGAAGAATCTCTATAAATGTTGTATGTTTTTACTTCTTTCTACTAATGATGCTATAGGTGGAATAGAATTCTCAACATAACTTTCTCATATATATGGAAGATATTATTGCACAAATTAATGTTTACGGACTGAAATTGCTAAGGAATCAATGATGGGGTTTTTTCATATGTGATTGGAGGGATTTATGGGGCAAAAAATCATTAACAGTTTTTTGTAATGGTTGATGTTATTGTTAATTAATTAATATGTATAAAAAATGCGGATATATAGGTGGTAAAGATTCAGTTTCTCATTTTGTCCTCCTATTTATTTTTCGTTTTGTAAATAAAACCATATTCCATATTACTTTCTTTATCTAAAATAATTTACAAAAAGAGAATTAAATTTAAAAAAAAAAATTGAAAATTCATCTATAATGATATTTTTAAACCTCGAATTTGTATCGAACAATCAAAATTGAAATTAAAAAGGCTCGGAAGATTAATTACAAAACTTTTTTTTTTTTTCTCAATTACTTCATATGTTGCTAGTTTGGTTTTATTTTTTTGTAGTTCATTGTATACAGTGAGGCTCTGAACATGATGTCAAGTTATTTGCTAGCATTTGCACTTAGGTAGTATTCTTGTTTAGTTGGAGGTCATGTAGCTTGCCATATGTAGGCAGAGGCCCACGATCATGCAATCAATGCTTAACAAAATGAATATAATAAATGTGGTTGCAAAATTACTTCTTCATTGCCAAGGAAGATAAATAACGGCTTTAATTCAATGTGCATTAGAAGTTTCAAACCATGGCAACATATTTTTGCCAAATATTCTAATGAATTTCAATCCAAATATAGACAACCTCTCATGGAATCAACGTCTGAAAAGTCCATACTTTCATTTACAGAAACCTAACCATTTAGTTTCCTTCCATAGCCATATATCTTGCCACCCATGAGAAGTGTTTCTACCCTCACAAATAGATTCCAAAATTTAAACTAATTCGTAGGATATTGGATCAATTGGTATCCAAACAAACGGTTAAGCATTTAGTACTACTAAATAACTAGACGCAAAAACTATATTAAATGAAAACTTGTATTTTGACTTCTCTTTTCTTGAAACTGGGAAATTCAAGACTACTACCTTTAGGTATATCATTCATTTTTAATATAAAACATAATATTGGTGTCTTTTTATCTTTTATAAGGATGCTACGAAGTCATGCTCTTCTCCATAATTAAACCCATATGAAAGCAATGTCAAAATAAACTTACTGCCACAGCAGAATTAGAAGACAATTACACAATAAAAAATTTCTTTCACGTGAATTTAATTGCGGAATATGAAACAGCAATCTTTCCGTGAACACAGCCCAATACATGTACCGATTAAAATAAGCACTTTCAAATAAGCTTACAAAACAAAATTAATTCATGCAATATATCAACATATTATGCATGCAGAGAGTCAACATGATAATTCTAAGGTTGAACGCATTATAATATTTATACATTAATCATTTGAATTCCATTTATAGAATGTTGTTATGTTGATATGCAATTATGATAATTAATGCTAAACAAATAGAATATATGACACGCGAACTATTTCATAGAATATAAATTACCACGACTGGCTTACGATTGTTGGTTAAATTAGTGCATGAATTATATTTGGTTAATCAAAAATATGAGCATGCAAATACTAGAGTAATGACTTACTAAATCATAGTACATGCATAATAATGAACAATAGTACGTAGACAATCGAAGGAGATAAAATGAAGCGGGTATGCGAATCAAAATCTCTTTAAGAAGGATTTCAACCCTTGGTACTAATAGGATCAAATGGACGCCTGTCTCCCAAGATACCCAAGATACAACGCTTCTTCCAAAATTAATATAGCATACTATTAATTTTGTCGAATGAACCAACGTTTGAATGTACTCTTCTAGAATGGAAGATATCGAATAACAAATATCGAACATGAAACTCAAAATAATATGAAAATTATTTGACAAAATTAAAAGAAAGAATTAGAGTAGAAAAAATGGAACTAAAGGTCTCTATTTATAGATTTTCAAGTGAATTATCGAAAGGTTGCATCTCTTAACATAGCCCACACATTTTAACATTAAATGGCATAGGATACTCCTTTTCATTGAAAGGTTGCATTTCTTAACATAAATCACACATTTTCACATTAAATGGTGCAATATACACCTTTTCATGATACACTTTTTAAATAGTCACACTCATTCTAAACAACGTGACTTTTTACAACTAAAGAGGCACCTATTGGAGACATATTCCAATCCACACTATAAATTCCAATTATTCCAACATATACTTTGTAAAATTCTTAATTTATGCAGCTTAATTTGTTGATAGTGAAGTCATTCCTCAATCATATGCCTATATTGCAAGGTCGACTATCTCGAAGTTTGTCTATGGTCGAACTATCTGGAAAAAAAAAAAATCAATTACCTTAACAAAATTACCAAATGGAAGAGTATGTAAAACCCATTATCAAATGTACCACAAAGACATTATAAAACAGTGTGTTAACCTCATGAGCTCACATTATTTGGACCTGGTGCCTGCACAAAGCTGCTGGCTGGATGGATTTTCTTGTTTGTACCAGGTTTAGGCTTACTGTCCTCACCACATAGTTTTTCTACCATGCAGCCCGCAGCCTTGTTTTTTGCGCTAATTTGCAGCTCCACCTTTCTCTTCAGTTTCTCCTTCTGGTTTTTTTGCTGCACATGAACATGGGCATAACTTGCTCCAGTGGAAAACATTATTGCAAGAGTTAATGTTAACTGTCTGTAATTGTTAAGTATTATTTATGAAGGTGTTTATTTGGGGATAAGATTGAGGAATTTATAGGGCAAGCAATCACTAAAAGATTTGTCTAATGGCTGATGGTTATGGTAATAATATTAGTTTTATATTAAGGTAGTGTAGCGCACAGATAAAAAAGTGCTGGGTATACATATAAAATGGTAAGTTGCTTATCCATTATCATCATTAATTGTGGTTATGATAATAGGAAGTGTGCTTAATGCATAGTTGGACATTAATGTAGTTAGCTGTCAACCTTCTTTTAGGGTTTAAACAATATAGAGTTTTAAGAGCATCTCCAAGAGACTCTTTATTTTTAAAGAGCATATTCTATCATTTGGAGAGCATCTATAAATTTAAAGAGTTAAAATTTTGAAGTACAATAAGCTCTTTATATTTAACACTTAATTTTACATCTCCCAAAAAATATTTATTATTTTTCTTTATCTTTTATTTTAACTAGCTTTTTTTTAGATTATTTTATTGTTTTCCCATATTGAAATTGAAATACTTTGAATGCATTTAATTATAGAGAATGGGTTTGCAAAGTCAAACATACTCTCTAAATTAAAATGTTAATTTAAAGAGCTTCTTGGAGCATGATTTTAAATATTGACTCTTTAAAATAGAGAATATCTCATGTTTAAAGTGTGTCTTGGAGATGCTCTAACTAATGTTCTAAAAGTGACTAGAATAAGTGTTACTTATTTTTATTATTATTTTAAATATTTAATCATTCTAAAAGTTATTTAATAATGAAAATAATAGATAAAAAACATCTAAAATGAATAACTTATATATCTGCTTAATAATTCTTACAATTAGTCAATTATACAATTTTCAAGTTTTTGTAATGCAAAAATTAAACTATTTCAAATAAAAGGTTTTTAAAAAATAAAAAAATAAAAATAATAATAAAGCACTAAGTTGACCGCTTAATTCGCGCTTACTGCCAAGGCAAATCGCTTTGTCCGTGCGTAGGTGACGTCTAGGCGCATTTTTCAGAATACTTGTTTTAAGTGTTGGGAGGATATCTTCTGCAATGATGAAAACACACAAAATGTTGATTCCAAGGCACGTTACTATTTACTACATCACTTTTCTTAAACCAATATTCGTCAATCACCAAGTATGAATGCACAAAGGATACAAAATATGTGCCCATGATACAAAGAAACCTTGTTGGCTTTAGTGAAATTAGCGAAAACAATCTTTGTGTGCTGTATAACAAAATATAAAGTTTGATTTTGAGATGAAAATGAAGTTTAAAAGTATGATGAAAGTTTTAAATTATTTTCAGAGAACAAACTCTTGACTTACAACAAGGCTCTACTTGTTGGATCAATATATGAGTTGAATAATGAACAAACAATGTTGTGGTTGAATCAAGGAATCAATGTAAGGATATTTGGATCTTCGAAGAGTGATATCTATAATCAAAATATGGTTTAACCACACTTTTGGACGTCGCATAGGGTGTATATTTATAATGGGTAGTGTTTGGTATGAAAGGGAACTCACAATCATCTTAAAAATCTAATATTAATGTTCATCAAATAACCACGTCGCTCGAGCGCTAGGCCAGCCAAGCGGTCGATGAGCAGTCTTAGTACTTTCATCATAATTTTCTCTCTCAATGTCCGATTGAGGTAATTCAAAATGAGTAGGAAATCTAACTCAAATGACTACAATTCTTATAGATATATCCTTGTACAAATTTCAATGTTTTTTATGTGAAAAATGCGTTGTAAGTTGCAATTGAGAATCTGGAACATAACTTGTACGGCCTATTTAGACTTCTGATTGTATTCCCTAGATCATATGTGATCTTTTTGGCATCTTGAACTCCTTCAAGGACTATACTACCAACCCCAACCCTTTTGTCTCTTTAATTAGGACTCAATTACTCATATTTTGACTTTAATTGCAACTCGATAAACTCCTAATACAATTCAACTAGGATTTGATTTTGACTAAGGAAATTGCCAATTAGAAATTTATAAATTGCCAATTATAATTTGGACTTAACATATGCAATGAAATTATAGAAGAATGTAGAGAGAACAAATGATATCTGTATCATTTCACATGTTCAATCAAAGAAAAACTTAAATATATTTACACGTTCTTCTTACTACAACCATTCCCATAGGTTACAAATTCATTGTTGTATTGATTGTTGTCTTTTAGATTTCAATTTTGTCACTTAGAACTGAAAATAATTGAATAAAACCAGTCAAAAATAGTTGGGGACCATCTGCGTGGTGCACTAGGTTCGTTCAAGCTGCCAGAATCTTGGCCAATTCCTTCACTTCTCGTTCTTTTCCCATCTTGATCTCAAGCACTTTGACTAGTATTTTGATCTTTGATTTAATGTACAATGTCTACCAGACATTTGTTTGAAAATCTGTCCAACATAAAGAATTATATGTGTCAATAAGGTCGGTCCACCCTGGCCCAAGTTGGCTGGTTCTAAACTTTTTCAAATGTCATTTGTCGAACTTTAAAGTTTTTCGAGTTATCATTGAAATTTTTCAAATGTTTCTTAGTTTCCATTAAACTTTAAAAATTTCCATGTTATCAATGGACTTACCAAAATGTCTTCTCCTTTGTTAATCTTTCGCTCGTTGTCTTAAAAGTTGAAGGACTTGATGAACATAGCCAAATATTATCCTATGTCATCAAGTCTGTTAATTTTAAACCGGTATTTGATCAAGTGACTGATGAGATAACATTTTTGTAATTTCAGTGACAACTAAAAAAAAAATTAAAGATCAAATGAAATTGAGAAATAATTGGAAAAGCTTATTGACAACTCGAAAAAGATCATAAAAATTGAGAAACATTCAGAAAAGTTCGGTGGCAACTAAACTATCAGCATGTTTTTACAATATCTATGGACGATGTATCTATAAATTGCTTGGTATGACAAACTAAACATACAATGAACAAAATTAAGCAAAAATGCTAAAATTGGATTCATTGTAGTGAAGAGTTATGTCATGTACCAAACATCCCAAAACTATGCGACTCCCACAACCTATTGACTTCAACTTTTCCACTTTCTGAAAATGGCATTTTTTTGCAGTTCCACCAACAATTAATAACTTAGAATACTAACCAATCAAGTCCTATTCTACATTTTCAACGCAAATATGTATCTGTCCATGCAACAACACTAAAACAAACAACAAAGTAGACTTTATGCTGGTGAGTTCTGTGCCACTCCTTTCCATCGGATGGTGATAAAATTTAATACTTTATCGAAAATTTAAATCATATAATTAACTTTGTTGATATGGACAAGTATTTCTTCCTCAGTCACAAGCTTAAATTGTAATGTCGACTATCTCGAAATTGCTCTATGACCAAACAACTGTAAGTGTGTGTCGAGAAAATAGACAAATCACAAAAATAAAAAATAAAAATAAAAAAATAAAAAAATGGAAGGTATTAGATAAAGAACATCTTTATTTATTAAAGGTTTGGTATAGATTTTTTAGAATAGATTTTGAAAAACGTGTGACTAAAAAGTAGAGAAAGGTTATGAAGAGATTATGTGACTGAAAATGAATTTGGGGAAAAATAAGTTTTGAAAATTAGGTACCAACCATGGACTAAATGTAATCCTCAACCATCAGGAGCTAGAAACTTTAATTAAATTTATAGGGCATGAAATCACTAACGGTTTTTTCTAATGGGTAATTAAATTATCAATTATATACAAGAAAGTGTAGCATACAGGTAAATAAGTGCTGGGGGTGATTTTCTAAGGTGGCTAAATCACTATCGTCAACAGATTGTGGTGATGATATTAAGAAGAGTGCTTAATGCATAGTTGGACATAATGGGTTACCTGTCAGTCCTTTGTTTAAACAATATGGAGTGTGTTAGTGAGGTGGAGTTGTTGGAGATAAGGGAATAAAAAATCTGTCAGATAAAAATGGAGATGGTCTTGAGTTTATCTGAGACCTTCTTTCCATTAATGAACTTAATGTGTAGGGGTAGAAAATGATTCAGACCGCTCAAGAGGCCAATACAAGTCCGTGTATAATGATGAGGGAGGGTAACCAATTTTTCACTAGTTCGAGTAATCCATTTGGTTAACGATTTCTCAAAATTTGGGTGCAGATACGAACGTCCAATTAATTTTGATGATATCATAGGAGATCAAGGAGGAAGAAATGGTGGAAACTGAAAAAGCTAAAAAAGAAACATCGGAGGCTTGACAACATATGACAAGAAAAAAGTGGGTGTGTGAAATAGAGTGGACATTTGGAAAGCATTTTTCAATTACTGTAATAAGGATTATAGTTGGAACTCGGTTCAAGAACGTAGCATTTGAATAGGCATTGGAGAAAATGTGAACCAAGACATGGGGATGGTGTCAACACAAGGCACGCTCAACTTGTGTTTAGTACTCAAAACGATGGTGCTTCTAGTTCGGCTCTTTCAAACTGGATTTATTCGCAAAAGAATAAGCAAAGGTATGGCTATATACAGTCGCTTAGCAAGGTAGATTCGCCTCACTTTATGAGACTTATGTAATGCTATCTCCAATCCCAAGTATAAGCTTTTTATATAGAAATACACTTCGTTCTCATACTATAAAAATATTTTATATAAAAGCAAGTGTTATTTCTGATTTAAAAACTTTTAATAGTGCCATATTATTTACATCTGATTTTGGACATGTTTTAACAAAAAAAAGTTACATTGCTACCATGGCACATTATATTGATAGAATGTCGATGATACATAAAAGGATTATTCGTTATACAAGATATGGTTTGTAGTTTTACTTTCAACATTGCTCGTGTGAATAAACTTGTCGTTGATAATTTCTTCACTGAACATAGGCCCAACTTTGGTGATATACTTTTTCATGCACTTCATGTTTGTCACTTTTTTAATTTGATTGTGCAAGATGGCTTAGAGTTCATAAAACAACAATTAGAAAAAAATTGACAAACACTAAAGTTCATTAGTGCCTTAGTTGCTCGTAAACAAGCATATAATAGTGTGTATGCAAAACATGGCTTGGCATAAAGAACATTGCTCGGGCAAAAAAATGGAGAAGTATCCGTGTCGACACGACATGACACGAATACTGACACGGGATATGGGTCGGATACTTAACGTGTAAAAAGAATTTAACGTGTGATTACACAAATTCACATTAAAGGTCCTTAAACCATAAATATCCTAAATCATATTGGCCACAACTCATTCTAATCCTTAAAAGTAAAGTAAAAGATTGGTGCGTACAACTCGATCAACTTGTCGCCTATGGTCGATCTTATTTTTTTTAGAGTTCAATCAGACAGCTTCTCGTCAAACGTCCTTAACCATAAAAATACTAGATCTTATCAATCCCAACTCATTTAATTTCTAAAAGTAAAGTAAAACGATTGGTAAGTAGTCAAATCTCCGTCTACGTACAACTCGATCAACTTGTCGCCTATGGTTGATCTTATTTTTTTAGAGTGCAATCACACAGCTTCTCATTAAACGTCCTTAACCATAAAAATACTAAATCATATTGATCCCAACTCATTTCATTTCTAAAAGTAAAGTAAAAAAGATTGGTGAGCGAGCAAATCTCCGTCTACATATAACTTGACAGCCTATGCACGACGTTAATCGATCTTCTTCTTTTAGAGTGCGAACGCACAACTTCATGTTAAATATCCTAAATCATATCGACTCCAATTCATTCTAATCTTTAAACGTAAAGTAAAAGATTGGTGAATAATTAAATCTCCGTCTACGTACAACTTGATCAACTTGTTGCCTATGGTCGATCTTTTTTTTTAGAGTACGTGTTAGGCAATTTGTTGTCAAACGACCTCCCCGGGCAATGATGAAAAAGTTTTGTTTTAGTTCAGTCGACATCGACCAAAATAACTGAAGGTATATCAACACCACAATTAGGTAAACCAATCTCGTAACCCAAATTGGGCCATTTGAAGCAGCCAAATCGAGTTAGTGCTGCTCATGGCCCAATCCAAACTTGGATGGCTTCTACCTTGGACCCTAATGTTCTCTATTGGGCTTAACCCTAAAATCCTACATCTAACCTATTTATACCCTTGCCCGTCCCTATTCACAATATATAAAAGATTTAGCCTCTTGTCTTGGAGAGAAACCGGCTATACCTTTGTGCTTCTTCCTGCCTTTATTAGTTGTGTGCTACTATTCTTCTCCCCTTTGGTTTTGATATGTGTGGTTAACCTGTGGCTATATATTCTTTCATCCAAGTTCCCTTTGTGGGTAGAAAAGTAGAAGCAACCGTTTATGGCGGAGTTTGGGATTGGGTTTTCTCTTGTGGTGTTGATTGTTCGAGACTGAGCCCGGAATCATGGTGCAAAGTGCATGGATTTTCTTCACAGTACGATCACACAACTCAAGAGGGAACACTTGTTTCTTCTACGTACAACTCGATCAACTTGTCGCCTATGCACGAGTCTAGTCAATCAATCAAGAGGGAATACTTGTTTATTATAGAATAAAATAATTCAGATAAAACAGAATTGGCCAATCTAATACGTATAACCTAACGTTTATTCTAGAATATTTAATTACTAACCAAGCATTAACAATTAAAATTGGGAAAAAACATTATTTATATAATATTTAC
>CAIGRQ010172255.1:0-16901 GCA_903798375.1 Fraxinus sp. D2006-0159 | reverse complement strand
ATATATATACACACACACACACAGAAGAGTAAAATACATAAAATCTAAAAAAATCAGAGTTTTCTTGTCCAGGTGGCGTCTCGACACCGGGGAAGGCACCCCAGCGCCCAGGGCATAAAATTGAAATAGGGACATCAGCGTTATGGCACTGGGCACCCTGCTTCCTTCTTTCTTATTGGCATAAAATTGAAATATGCCCAGTCTCGATGGTAAATTTTTCAAGCCCCTTTTATTCACCTAAAGTCCTTTTTCAACTCATACTTCCAATCCTTTATGAAATTTAATCTATATCAATTTGGACTCCCAAAGTCAAAACTCCTTAAACTTCTTTTTTTCAACCAAACATTAAATCATATAAATTTGGGTCGCACCACAACAAGTTTCATATTTTTTTCTACACTGGAAGCGTTAATGAACCTACAATAGCATAACCATGTGGAATAACAATAAGAAGATCCTAGAGAGAAACGATATTTACAATTCTTATTGATTATATGGATTATCTGCAAGAGTCATAAGATGACTTAGGAATTATAGATGATCCAATTTCTTTTTCTCAATCTATTGAAAGGTTGATTTTTCTAAATGGGTTGATGTAGCGGAAGATAAGCTAACATCGATGTATCAAAATCAAGTTTGATACCTTGTTAAGTTGTTTGAAGATTGTAAGAAGGTCGGATGTAAATAGATCTTTTGGATCAACTACGATGCAAAGGAAGGGATCCTTCCTAGGTTCAAGATGCACACATTGATCGCTTGCCTTAGATTCCATTTTAAAAGAGCCGTTAATATAAGAACTCTGACAATCACACATTGCTTTTCTTTGTTTGAGGGGGTGGTGGGGAGGGGGTTTGACTTTGAAAAATTATCGATGTTAGGATTTGTCATTTATATGTACTTATTTTTTAGATATAAAAGGTAGAAAAGTAATATTAGAATTAATGTTCACCTTTTACAAAATAAAAGTTGTTCTGGATAAATATATTTGTCAACTAGATTTTATCTTGTATTTTAGGAATGCTGAAAGCTGGTGGAGGATGGGTTCTAAAAAGATTGAATGTCGGGTTATGGGCTATTGGCCCATTATTGATGGGCTTCTTATTACCTTCTATAGACCAGAGCATAGTAGAACAACTAGTCCATTATTTTAGCAGTGGATCCATAAAACAGCCCACAATCAGACTGGCGGGCCACTTCTGAAGAGAGGAGAGGCATGGGCGAGTGAACAATGCAGTTGCTAGCAAGCAAAGAAGCCATGTCAATTTGTTGTCACCAAATTCATCTTATTGCTTTCAGTGCTCTACTCTATTTTCGTTTTCTCCGTTCATTTCTTCTCTTCCACAGGTATCATTATCAACCACCTTTTTTTCCGTTACAATTGTTTCTTTCACTGTAAATGCGTATTTACTTCCGTGCAGGTTAGATTGCCCTCGTAATTGAGATTATGGCTTAATCATTGAATTGTGAACTGTATAAAGAAACTGGGATTTAAATAAGGTTTCTTATTTTGGAGAGTTTTTTAAAATAGGTTTTATTGGGAGTTTTTATGTTGAAGAAAGGTTTAATTTCGATTTTTTGGGTTAACGCTAATAGGTCCTTGGCTCAGCTGAGTGTATATGGTAATTAACTCTGCCTCATTTACTTCAGCCATGCTTAAGCTCAAATTTTCCTTTTATACTATCTACCATTTTCAGGTACTTACTTTCCTCTCACTTATGCTTTGATTTGGCTGGTTTTGGGTTCTTTTGCTCTATTGTCTTTACTTATGTTTCTGCATAGGTTTGTTGATGCTTTTGGGAGCTACAATAACAAGAAATTCAAATTATTATTTTTTACAAGTTTTGCTTTTCTAGATATTAAGGCCTTGAAGTTGGAAATAGAAATGCTTGTGTTTTAAATTTCATTTCTAATCTTGATGTGAAGGAACATGGCAAAAATCCTCTACCAAGTCCATACCCTGTTATGCTAAAACTCGATTCAGTTAATCCTCAAATTTGGTAAGAAATCCGTGTTAAACCACCTTATCTAAAACCTAAGTTGTTAGAACAGGGAAGAAACTATTAATTACATATTATCTTCTATATGCCCTCTTACATGCAGGTTGAATTCACTTTTCATCAATGACTCGAGAAATTTCATAGTTGGGTGGCAATGAGACTTAAATTTGTGTTTCTTGCTTATCTACCATATTGCATTGCCTTTCTACAACTTTGAGCTGTTTGAGAGAAGAAGAATCCATTTCATTTATATTTTATGATTTACATATATACATAGGCACAATAAGTGAAAATGGTTGGAACACTTCCAGGTAATAATGCTACTATTATACTTTGATCAGTTCGCTGTTGGTTTAGTGCTCTTGGGCCTTGCTTTTGCAGTTGTTTATGTAGACATGAAAAATTAGTGGCCCTGTTTTGTTATTTGGCAAGCTTTTAACCCTTTTACTCTAATACCGCTTTCTTAATGTAGCTATTCACTTCATTCCACATCAAGTTACTGTCTTCCATTTTCCTTCCTTTAACGTCACATTTCCACAAGCTTAATTGACTCGAATCAACTTGTTGTTTTTGTCACTTCTATGTAACCACATCATTCAATTATGCTCTCACTAAGGATAACCAAGTTTTTGAATACTCAACTCAATATTCCTGCTCTTAGATCTTCTCTCTTTTAGATCTTCTCTAAGAGATAAAAGTCTTTTGGTAGAGGTTAATCCACTTCCTTCAAATATCATGATTCCTAAGAGAATTCCTTGGAATCTTCAATCTCGTGGATATGAGATTTTGAGAATGCTCAAAATTCAGTTCCAACTCCTGTTCGTAGAACTCTGGAAGAATTACAAATTATTTCGGATAAAATTAATGTATTGGCTGAATCCTCTTCAAAGAAATCAAATTCTGATAAAGTCCAAGATGACTCTTCTCAATCAAATTTAGTAGATTATGCTTAGAAGAATAATGAAGACATGTGCTTTGAGTTAGAAAATATTGATGAATTAATTGAGGAAGAGACTCAGAAGAATTCTTTAAAATGACTATTATGGATTCAGTTTCCTTGACGAATTGAGAGAATACAGGGTTCAAAAGGCAAAATATTTGCTTGACATAAAATAATCTTTTTAGTAGAAACTGCTAAATCATTGTTTTTAATGACATGAATAAATGTATTCAAATGTTTGAAATGTTGATCTAAACTTTTAGAAAAAAAGATTAAAAAATCATCAATATAAACAATAATGAAATTTGAATAAGGATTGAAAATATCATTCATATTTTTTTAAAATTCTGAACGAGTATTTTTGAGACCGAATGATATAACATTCTATTCATATTTACCAAAAGGAACATTGAATGCAGTCTTATAACGATCTTCTTCTTTAATTTTAATTGCCTGAAGATTGATTTCATATCAAATTTAGAAAAAATAATCACTTTGAATAACATATTTAATAAGTCTTTCTTTTGATATATAATCCATTGAAGAGCAGTATTGAGTGGTTTGTAATTGATAACTAAATGAGGGACTCCTTGTTCAATTCCAACAGAATTGTTCACATAAAATGCAGAACAACTCCAAGAGGATTTACTTACTCCGATAAGTGCAAATCATTAATTTCCTTGATACAGTGATCAAGTAATTCTTTGTTTATTTGAATATGACGAGATTTGATAGGAATATTTGATTCATGAACATCATATGATTATATGGTAGGACACAACATGCTTTTTCCTATTCCAAAAAATATTTGGAATAGTGGAGCATATCTCATCCGCGATTTGCTTTTGAAAAAGAGATTTTCTCAATAGAGGAATCTTTTAACTGTTCCTCGATTCTTTGAAATTTTATCTCTTCTTCTAAAAATTGAATGGGTTGTTTTTTGAAATTAATGTTATTAATAATTTTTGAAATAGATGTGTCTTTCAAAGTATTAACATCATTGTAAGAAGGAGGATTTGTAAATTTGAAAGTAATTTCTTGNATGTTATTAATAATTTTTGAAATAGATGTGTCTTTCAAAGTATTAACATCATTGTAAGAAGGAGGATTTGTAAATTTGAAAGTAATTTCTTGAAAAAAAAAAATATTTGTAATTAAACCTTTTGAATCAACTTTAAAAGGATAAATTTGAACAATAAAAGGAGTACCAAAAATTATTTCTTGGTCTAAATCTTTAACAAGGTAAAATATATTTTTAAAATAAATATTTGAATTACAAATATGAACTTTTGGAAGTTTATAATGAATATTCAACATTTTTCTAATAGCACCATAGAGATGCTCAATGGTTTTTTTCAAAATATTTTGTAGGGATAAGTCCTTCCGTAATACAAATTTGATCGGCACCAGAATCAATTAAGACTCTAGTATGAAGTTTAAAATCTTTATTGATAATAATATTCATTTGATAATATCATTTCTGAAGTTAAATTCGGCTAATAACATTAACCTTTTCTTCTTCCTTCTGAGGAATAATGAATTTTTTTGATATTTGAGAAGTAATTTCTTCATCTTCAGAAGAATCAACTTCTTCAATAATGAATTTTTTTGATGTTTGAGAAGTAATTTCTTCATCTTCAGAAGAATCAACTTCTTCAATAATAGTTTCATTCTCTAGCTTAACTTTCAAGAGAACTACTTCCATACGAACATCTTTCATTTGTTTTTGAAGAGTAGAAAATTGAGATTTCATAAGATTGATTTCTGATTTTAAATCAAAACTAGAAGATTTTGAAGATTTATCTTTAAACCTATTCATAATATTTTGCATACTATAAGGTTCTGCTGATGATTTTGAAGGTAGAAGAGAATTAAACTTCTTCTTATGTTGATAATCATTAATTTTTTCTCAACTATTTTTTGAACAAGTTCTTCCCCTTTAGTAAGAACATTTATAGTTTTACAACAACAAATCTTTTTACTTTGAGAAGATTGATTTGAAGAAGATGAATTAGATTCATAATCAGAATCTTCTTGATTTTGATTATTACAACCACAAATTTCTTTACTTTGGTTGGAAGAAGAGGACTCATTAGAATTAGTGTCAACATCATAATCTTCTTGATATTGATAAATCAATTCTAAATCAGAATCAGAAGAAGATAAAGAATTGATTAAATTAAGAAGTTCTAGCTTAAATTAGAATAATGTCCCTTTTGCTTGCATTTCCAGCAAATAACATTGGAAGATTTTGAAAATATTTTCTTTAAAAACTCTCTTTGGAAAGTTTTTCTGTGGATTATTTTGGAAATTCCTTTGTTTTGAAAAATACTTTTGAGAATATATTTTCCTTAAATAAGGAGAAAAATTGTTCTTTTTTAATTTTGAAGGAGTAAATTTCTCAAAACCATATTGTTCACAAAATGATCCTAATTCCTTTCAGTTTTAAGATTTTTCTGATTGCATTTTGGCTTTCATTTTGAGATCATTACAAAGATTAAAACTTTCTTTGCAAAATTGATAATTTCTCCATATGTAAGACCGGAATATGGAATAGAATCTTGATACTTGTTTTTGAGAGAATTTCTAACTTTTCTACAAAAAGTTTAGGAAGTTTAGATATAAATCTTTATTTTCAATGAGATTGATGACAATCTTCTCGTAATAAAACACGAGTAAGAAACATATCTTTATACCAACGAAAATCATGAAGTTTAGGACAATGAAGATTCTTAAGAATATCATATTGCCTATTGAGAACATCAACAGGAGTTCCGATAAAATGTTTAATAATACTAAAAAAAGGAGTAGCAAAGCTATCATCTTCTCCGGTCTCATTATTTTAAGTGTTTTCTTGAGAAACAATTATTTCTTACATAGGAGGATGAACAGATTGAAAAGTTTCACCCTAGGTGTTTTCCATATCTGATAAAGTTGGAGAACCTGGCTGTTCTGGTTCAGAATCTTTATCAGTTTGATAATGAGTTTTTAGAATATTATGATTGAAATCAACTTCTTTTAAAGATGTAGAAAATTTAGAAGGTTGAAAAGTATTTTGCCTAGATCAAATCTGGATGAATAAGATCTTTGAAAAGTATTTGAAGATGATGGTTTGTCAAAGATAACTTTAACATTACCTACAATTTTGGATGAATATTGAGGAGATCTGCCCTCTCTCCCTCACTTTTCTTTTCCCCAGGTAGTTTTGGCTCTGTATTCCAATCCGTTTAAAGGCCCAGTGTCTCCATAGAAAAGGGCCTCTTTTTGTTGCTATGTACTATCCACGGGCATTGTCATTGAAGCTGCATTTGGTATTCTACTTCCTTTCGAATTTCTTTTATATGATAGAAAACGGTTTTTACTCTTTGATAAAAAGGTGTTAGTTTTTTTCACTTTCATATGTTTCTTTTCCCATATCTACAGACGATCATTTTTGTACAACTCTTTTATCTAGTGATTACAAAATGAGTGATCCTATTTATAAGGTTACGCATAATCATAAAAGGAAAGTTTTAACTACCTACTACAATTCTTCCTATGAATACCTACCAAAATATTTCGAATAAAGATTTGACATAATTTATCCTATACAAAGAAAAGAAACTATTTAACAATAGAACAAGAAAAATCCTTAAGATACCTCAAGCAAACAGAAGACCATATCTCCTGAATGTCATATAAACAGCCTTCGGTCTTTTACTTCGATAATCATCGTAAGGTAAACAAACATGTGCATCATACTAAAAAATGAGTTAAGAAGTAATTATCAAATCCTGATTACATCTTCTATAGGGTGGTGATTTTAGATGGAAGACAGCATGCTAATTGCTCGGTTCATTTGCCACTACTTTCATGTCACTATAATTTCTAACTAGGTCCTTGCTTGAATTCAAGTAGATAGAGCATGTTTGCCTAAGCTTAAAAGTTACTTTTAAATAATTCTTTATTCCCCAGATATGATTTGAGGGTTTTCAAATGTTCCTTTTTTGGATTTCATGTACAAATTTTTGCTTTTGTTGACAGTCAGTATTTACTCGTTAATTTCTCCATTTTTTAGTGGTACTCTAGAATTTTCCTTTGAAGTGATGTGTACTGTACTGAGTGTTCATCATAACATGCTAAGAGCCACTAACAACGTGATATAATTTGAGTGAGGTTGTTGTTTGATGGAAAGCTTAGTTAAATGCAGAAAGATAATATCGATCTGAGGCTTAAGTCTTCATTGTAGTGTTGATATTTGATGAACATTGACATAAAATATTAACAATCTGTAATGACAGGATATTGTTAGATTATCAGAATGGCTTGCTGAATTTTCAAACTGCATTTTCTTTATGAACTAGAAATGTTATGAATAAGATTACAAGAAGAGATCGTTAGGTTCATCTCGGGGAATGAATTAGCAGGCCTCTGGTCAAGATTTTTAGATGAACATCAACACTCTCCACGTTGAATTGTCTCATATAGTAGCATTATTGCTATAGTTTTGTTGTGAAAGAAAAATAGTTTCTTATTGAGTCAAAGGAGGACAACCAAAATGGATGTCAAAAACAAATTGATAGAAGTGTTGACATTGGTATTGAAATTAATAGGTTCTGACTATACGATGAGACCGACATTCCTTTTAATTCTTTTGGTATTTTATAAATGGTTGTGTTGACATAATGTACCATATAAATATTCCAATCTCACTCGGCCTGAACATTTTACTTATATTAAACAGAAAACAAAAGTAAGATTAATCAAACAGAAGCACCAAGGCGTGTTTTCGGAGGAGACAGATTCATTGTGTCTTCTAGTCTCAATCAAAACAGCAAACATCTCATACCACTTTTTTTAAAGGTCAACATTCTTCATTAATGACAGCTAGCGCTAAAAAGTTTGACGCCTCTTTTTGGGAGGAGACACTTTTTATAGTATCGTCTTATCCTTTTGTATTAATGAAATGTATATTGATGTATTTACGTACATCTATATGTCTCTGTCTGCCTATCTCTTACCCCCTCCCATCCCACCCCGCCCACACGCATGAAGACACGTGGACAAACTCACAAACTACATTAACAGTAGACAATAATGTTTGCAGAGTGAAATTTAATGCATATTTGGTAGGGAAGATTGAATAGCATCGGATAGTTAAAACCTTATTTATCGTAATGTCGTTGAGTCTTGTCCAGTGCTACTGTGTCAAACATACGCTTAGTGAATATAATTTATTTTACTTCTTGTTGACTGCAGGATAGAAGAAGTCAATACAGGCTGTGTGATAAGCAGCATAATGGGAAGTTTATGAACATGGGGGCACGCCCATCCCTTTTGAAAAGTTCAGTTTGTACAGTTGGGGATTCGTATCATATTGGGAAATACCATAGCCAAGCATGTTGGGAAGTATATATAAACGGTTTAAACTTTAAGTAAATAGAAATGAGTGATGAAAAATTAAGTAGTACTAGTAAATCACACGAAACATGTAGATAAAAAGTAATTTGATCGATTATAAATAGTTTATAAACATTAGCCTGACATAGGACCTCTGGAGATAAGCTACTTTGTGTGCTGGTTATGTTGGAAGATGACCTCATATGTCAGGTGCCAAGAGTTCCTCATTAATTAGACGTGGACGAAGTTTTTTGTTGATAACCTTGGACTAATGGATTGAATGTTGATTAATATGTTACCATTTTTTTGGTTTCATTTTTCTCAACAGTCAGTTTGATATATGACTTTGAAACTTGAGAAAGATATAAAGTGCAAATTCTTTTAAGTTAATGTAATATGTGAAACAAGCTTTTGCGCCTAAGTCTACCGGTTGAAAGAATTTTTAGATTTTGACCACATATAGTGTTGGAGCTCTATTTTGAAAAATATGTCCGACTTTGTTATGAGAAGCAGTTCAAATTCTTGTATATTGATTAATATTATCATATTTAAACGAAAGTGAAGAAATAACACTCTAATCTAAGAGATGTTACTTGAGATAGCTGCAGGTCTTCGACAGGCTGCTCTAGTTAGATACTGTTGGGTAGTCCTGCATAGCATCCATCGGTATGCCCCATGTGTCGAGGAATTCATCTCTATGATTCTATTTGGACGGATGATGATTTCTGCATGAAGAAGTAGGAATATGATATGCTTGATTTTACCCTTATCTGTCTAAAATGATAATCTAAGAGCATCTTCAATAGATTCTCTATTTTTAAAGATCATATTTTACAATATAGAGAACATCTACAAATTAAGATAGTAAGAAATTTTTAAATACTCAAATAGTTTTTTTTTTTTTTTTAAACTAAATTTATTAATTTTGTTGATGTTTTATTTTCAGAAAATCTCAGAACATTATATTATTTTCCTCCATTTTCATTAGTATATACTATTTGGTTGGATTAGTATATGGAGCATTGAAAATTGAAATAATTTGAATATATTTAATTATAGAGAGCTCTATTTTAAAATGTTATTATGTAGAGTCTTTTAAACTATAATTTTACTTTAAAGAGTTTCTTGAAAATATTTTAAACAGTCTTTTTGTGCAATGGTCGCCTCCTTGTTTAATATTATACAAATTAATTTATATGAAACCCTATGTGTATGGTCTTTGCCACCAGGATCCAATGACTCATTCTGCTGATGTAAAATAAAAAGACAGAATTAATTCACTTAATTAAGAATTAAGTAGTCTCCATTCTTGGAACAAACTGTGTATTTCTCAAAACAGTGTAACTAATGACCAATCGAGGAACAGAAAAATAATATAGTAATTTAGGAGGACGCAAATGCTTTATTAATCTTTCTTGGTTGGGCCTAAATTAATATGAACCACAAAGAAAACCAGTAAATTAACGTCTATGTTTGGCTCCATAAATGAACGTTATAAGTATAAGCTGTTTATAAATATTTAAGTTATTTTTTAATCCAAACGTTTTGAGGGATTCACGGTATTATTCACTTATTTTTATCGATCTATAATTTAAATAGTTTATAAACACTTCCAAACTTGCTCTAATCATTGGAGACATAAAAAAATGGGATATGGTGACTTTTCAATTCATAACTTTTCTAATTTCAGTTAAGTTCGATAAAAATCATATGGGGAGATTAATTTCATCTAATTTTAATTCATAAATTTTAACAATAGGACATGAAAATAAGCAAAAAAAAAAAAACGTGATGTTCATCGAATTCCAATTGCATCGGAGAAGGATTAAGGACCCCGAGGATTTTGAAAAATAAAACAGAAGTTACTTTTAAATCTGTTTTTGATGATTTTCTAAAAGTTTTTAGTTTGGCTAGAAAAGTTTTTAGAGAAAACTGGCTTAAAGTAGGTTTCTCAAAAAGCTCTTCTGGATTAATGAAGCAGAAAAAATAGTTGAACCATGGTAGTAGATCTTCATTTAGAGACATAAATGTGCCATCTCTTTAGAGAGATGAAATAGTTTAACAAAGTGTAATGGTAGACGAAAGTGGATTAACCATCATATGTTCATGAAAAATTTGCACTTGTCAGACGTTTAATGAAAAGATTTTAATTTATTTTCTTTTCTAAGCATGCTCTGTGAGGTATTTTGTGGCCAACAATAACTCGATTACATTTTTTTTTTATCTTTTTTATAAATAATAGGAGAATATGTGCACTAGTTTTGAAAAAAAATTATTTATACAGTATGTAATGAAAATATTGAAGACAAAATTTCAGTAATTCTAGACATGAATGAATAATAAAATAGTCGCAAATTTTAACTTTTTTTCTTTCTTTCTTATATATGTTCATTCTTAATCATTGCAAACGTCAATCAATATAGTCCCTGTTTGGTTCAAATTAAAATTTAAGTCAAAGTCAACAATTAATTTTAATCACATATGGAATTCGCAATTTTTCAATTATATATTTAATCAGATTTTATAAAAATTTACTAAAAAACTGATTTTTAACTCAACCAAACAGGACATGATATAATTTTACTCATTGTAGGGACAAATAGTAGAAGAACATGTGCACAAGTTTTGCCCTAGACATGACTAGAAAATTTATATAAAAAGAAATAAGTTGCATTGCCTTCTTTAGCTCTGCATGGGACACTCGAGTTGCTTATTCTCGTCCCAAGTAGGCAGTAGCCCAACCTTTTCATGAAGGGTTTCACTCTATTTCTTTTCTTTCTCTCTCCTCTTAGAGAATGAATAGGAAGATTAATGTCACAATATTTAAGGGGAGAGACAGAGACACAAAAACAATATTCAGGGAGACTGAGATGGGTTTCACGGCAGTTTTAGGTGAAATTGTGCCATCCACTTCGATGGTGATGGTGGAGGGTTGCACCATTGGCCTGACTATATTGGCTAGCACCGCCATGGCTAAAGGAATGAGCCCTTTTGTGTTTGTTGTCTACAGTAATGCTGTTGGCTCTATCATATTACTTCCTTATTCCTTCCTTTATGATAGAAATATGTATGATCTCTCTCTTACGTTCACATACACTTAGATATCTCGTATTTCTTGAAAGATTGATTTTGTTTAATGGGATTTGATATAAGATTGATGAGACTCTTATTGATTTTTTTTTTCTAGCACACAATTGCATGCAGAATCATGCTAGAACGCTAGGAAAGCTGACATTAATGTCACATGACATTTTATTGTTGGACTATTTGAAACACAACGAGCTTTTCCATTCAATCATTTTCTACCACCATTTCATTTGTCACTGCATCTGTCAATTGTTTATGGGAAAGCAACATAATCCTTGCATGCAGGCTTAAAGCTTTAATTAGTCTCTAGCTAGACAATTAATGTCAAGATTTATCTCTTTGCAGAATGGAAATGCCATTATTGACCTTATCCTTTCTCGTTCGAGTGTTCTTCCTTGGTTTGATCGGGTTCGTTCTCTCTCGTGTTTGATCTGTTTCTTTGTTCCCGAGCCTGATAAAGATTCAATATGACGTAGAACGATAAAAATATCAAGTTACTGACATTGGTAATAATACGACAATCAATAAGTTCGACTAAATTTAAGTTATTATTTTGGTGGAACTAAATTTTGCAGGGTGATAATGGCACAGAACCTTGCGTTTCTTGGTCTAAGTTACAGCTCTCCAATTGTTGCAATTGGCATGGCTAACATAATCCCTGCTATATCTTTCCTTCTTGCTATAATCCTCAGGTTCTTTCTCAAACTTAAACTTTTAAAAAACCTACAAATTTATTTATAAAAGTTTAATTTAAACTCTTTGTGTGAAGGTCGAATTCATTCTTATTCAAAATCATGACAGATACTCGAAACCCACAACTTTGTTCTCTAGTACTTGTTAAATCACATGATTTAACGATGATTTAAAAGTTTAAACGGTTCTTAAAATTTTTTTATAAGAAAAGGAAAAAAAGATGTTGATCTGAACACGCAATTATTGATTTGGGTTTTGAATAAAGATTCCACCCAGAATTAAATAAAGTTTAATTTCGAAATGGTAGGCCACTCTCCTTCGAACGTGAATATTTTGGGATTTATGGTATCCACGAGTATATACTACGTGGGGCTGAATTATGATAACATAACATGTTTGGCGTGTGTGTCAAATTATTTCAATACAGCAAATAAGATACCAGCGGTTTATTAGTTTAATTAACTGATCAAGAACTGGATAAATTGGTGGCTGATTATATGCAGCCTGAGAGATTATCTTATACCAAATCTAATCAATACTTCATTACAATTGAAGTTGGATTTGGTGTTTGCCAAAAAAACGAAAAAACAAAAAACAAAAAAACACAGAGAAAAATAAAAAGAAAAAGGTTAGACATGGAATATTGCTAATAACACAAAGAATAATGATATTCATCCCTACTGGAGTTACAACCTCAGTTTAGATGATTCTAAATGATAGGTTAAATGAAAGGTAAAATTAAATAACTCACATATCATTTAATTCCACATTAACATCACCTAAACTAAAGTTGTAACCCCATGGGAGATTAATAACATTACTCTATCACAAATGTCAAAAGTTTTCTTGAGGTTTTATAAGTGATTAATGAGAAATAAATAAAATACTAGGCCAATCTTATTTAATTTAATCCAAGTTTTCATTATCTTACCTATTCTTCGCGACCTTAATTAAAAATTTAAATTGTTAGCAAAACCCAGATGCCAAAATATTTCTTGCTATATCATTTCGTCTAAAAATTTAAATTATTTAAGAAGTTCAATAATGTAAATACTTTTCCCCATGCGGAAATGGATAATCATGAACATGCATGAGAGAGTTTAAGTGATGCATTACTCTTATAATTGCTTGAGATTATTATTGGCCTCTTGAACTTTACACTTCCAATCCTTGACATTAAGATGATGACTTGTTTGAGCAAATCAATTTTGAAATTCGCGTGCTCAATTTTTTGAGTATTAGTCAGATCGAATCGCTCGTTGAAACTTAACAGGTTCTGATACAAGTTAAGATTTGAAGTTCCATCTTAAAAGGTCAACCTTGTTAAAAGGAGTAGTTCAAACTCTTATAAATTGATCTGTGTTTTTATTTTTATTCGATGTGAGATTTTATCCATTAACATGATATGCTACCACACTGAGAGGGTATCTCTAATATTTATGTGCTCAATTTCTAATTGCTTTTTTCATTTTTATTGTTTCAACAATTAGGAATATTAGCTTACTCCATAACAATTATGCTAAAAATCATGACATTTCTACAGGACAACAAAATTTAATTGGAAATGCTCTGGCAGCCAAGCAAGATTGATTGGCACCTTCATATCGATTATGGGAGCAACATCACTCACTCTATATAGGGGTCCTACCGTAAAGAGTCATTCATATCCGGCACTTTTTCTTCAATCATTGGCCGTGCCACCGCAGCAGCGCCTTTTCGTGTTCTTGTCAACCCATGAAAATTGGGTTCTTGGTTGCATTTTGTTTGCAGCTTCTTCGTTAGCACTTTCAGTATGGAACCTTATCCAGGTATAAACCATTCACTCTTAAGGGTTCTCAATTTTTTTTTTTAGCCAACTTCTTCCCCAAATGAAAGTTTAAATTTTGTTGAACCATCGTACACACTCTCCTCTCGTACATGTCAATTTATCTTTTTCTCAAAAACATGATACGAACTTTATAAATGGATGAAGACGAGATTTGGACTCAAGATCTTTATCTACTTACGTTGAATTATTTGATATAAATTATATTGTTAAAAGAGCGAACACATTTGTTATTCCAATTTATTATTCAACAAACCCTTCATATACGTCCCATGTCCATTTTTTCTTATCAAAATTTTCATAAATAGATGACAATAAGATTTGAACCAAAGCATTCATATGTGTTGTATTTGTTTATATTTAATCTTCAATGTTTAATTGGATTGCTCCTATTTCATCTTATTCTTTTGAGTTAGGTGGGAACTGTCAAAATATACCCACAAGTGATGAAAATAATCTCTTTTTATAGCTTATTTGGAACAATCCAATCTGCTGTACTTGCTGCATTTATAGAAAGAGATCCCAGTGCGTGGAGATTGAAGCTTGACTTGGAGATCTTTGTAATCATTTTAACAGTAAGAACAAGTCAACTAAATTTGAACTTATAATTAGTTTTTCCATGTCAAAAGCTGTATATAGAGACAGCTAATGTGTATGTATATATTACAGGCAATTTTTAGTTGTTTGATCCGTAGCAGTGTCCACATATGGTGCTCGCGTATGAAAGGCCCTTATTTTGTGCCCATATTTAAGCCAGTGGGAATTCTCTTTGCAAGTGCATTTGGTTGTTTACTCTTTGCAGATACTTTTCACTATGGAAGGTAAAAGTTTCTCTACAATTTGAAAATAAGTTTTCCATCACTGCATTCATTTTGTTGCTAGATGTACTCAAAAATCTAAAGCAAGTAAATTTATAGCAACTAACAACTACAATATTTCAGGAAATTTTTTTTAGGTCTTTTCAAAACATGTCCTAATTCTAGAAACAAAAAAGAAAAGATAATATATTAAATGAATGATTCCGTGAACCCTACCCTTTAGGTTGGGAATCAAACTCTTCTATGATTAGTAATTTTAGCTGATTTTCTGTATTCTCTAAGCACATGTTTGTTTGGTATGCAGTACGTAATAAGATTTTAATTTTTTTTTTTTTTATTAATACTATAGCCATTTTATTTTCTGTTAAAGTCAAATGCACACCAAACATGGTGCAAATAATGGAAATTGCTATTATAATGTCAATATTTTATGCAGCATGATGGGTGCTATTGTCTGTGGAGTGGGCAACTGCACAGTTATGTGGGGACAAATCAGAGAGGATGATGAAATGCACAAAAACAGTGGAAATCCGTCATCATCATCAGATGACAAGGTCCCTCTTCTACAGGAAGACTCACAAGTATGAACCCTGATGATATTTATCAAAGAATTAGGCCAAAAAAATCATGCAAGATTATGATTTTTCATGTGAATAAACTGTAAATAAGATTGGAAGGATGTGTTTGTCAGGGCCCTCAATCTTAAATTTGAGCAATATATATACAGTTGCTCATTTGTCAAATATAGTTTTGCGGTTCAATGCACATATTTGTAATTTTGACAAGACATGGACCCTTTTTATCTCTCTTTTTATCCTATGAAAAAAGTTACATGGCATGTTTGTCGACAAGGATTCGGTAGTACAAATATTGTTCATTATATTGTACAGTATTACTACTTTCCAAACATACATAACATGTTTAAGGAGAGACGGTAAATCGATAGACTGTGATTTTATAATTTCTTATATCTTTATGTAATTATGCAAGGTGGGTTTGTACTCTACAAGTATTTTGGAGTAAGAAGAAATTGCATAAATCTTTGTTCAAGTAACCAATACTAAACAATTGTTTTAAGATATCCATATATCATAATTATAAATTAACTAAAACAAGAAGAATATAAATAGTTATTTACTAAGCTGTATGAAATTTTGTTGTCGATTTTATCCTACTGGTGAAAGGATGTTGTACAAGTATATCGTGCTTAGCAGACTTTTGAATCTACAATGACTGATCATCTGCATATTTTACTTTTATTTTAACTAGTCTTAACCATGAAATATACAAAATTAATCATTTGATTTATGTTTTAACTATGGAAATTGTGAGCAAGATGAAAAAGAGAGAAATGGAAGCAAGGGTTCCAAGCCAAAAATGGGTTCGATTCAATCTGTCAAAGAAAAGAGATTACAAAGGACTAAATAGCAACAAATTGTCAAAAAGACTAAACTACCCTAATCAAGTAAATGAACCTACCATTCTACCATTTAACATCCCCCTTCAAACTCACGATGTGACAGCAAGAAGCATCGATAATTTGCTAATCAAAAAATGAAAACGCTGAACAGAATGTGATTTTGTGAAAAAAAAAATCAGCTAGTTGCATCGAAGAAGAAACAAAAGGTAGAGTAAGAGTGTCATACATAAGATGGTGACGAATGAGATGACAATCAATTTCAATGTGCTTTGTCCGCTCATGAAATATGGAGTTGTGAGATATTTGAATAGCGCTCTTATTATCACAGTACATAGGAGTCGGAGTGGAAAGAATAACACTCATATCTGCAAGTAACCAATGCAACTAAACAATTTCAGTAGTGGTGGATGCCATAGCACGATACTCAGCCTCGATAGAAGATCGAGAACAGTTTGCTTCTTACTTTTCTAAGAGATAAGAAAATCACCCAAAAATACAAAAAAACCAATGGTGGATTTACGATCAGTTGGATCACTAGCCCAATTAGCATCAGAGTATGCACGTAGCTCTAAAGATGATGTTGACGGAAATAAGAGACTCTGAAAACAAGTGCCACGAAGATAACGCAAAATACGAACAACAGCAGCCCAATGAATTGTAGTAGTAAATGCAACAAATTGACTAACAATATGAATAGCATATGCAATATCTGGATGGGTAATAGTAAGATATACCAAGCAAC
>CAIGRQ010172136.1:0-14988 GCA_903798375.1 Fraxinus sp. D2006-0159 | reverse complement strand
AAATCACCAATTTCGAAAGATTTCCTCCCTAGTTTCACCGAAAGAATTAGTTTTCATGGTGTTTCTTGAGCCCAAGAGATGATGAAGATGAGGAATCCGGCATTTGGGTGGTCTGGTGTGTTTTAAGGGTGAGAGACGCGTGAAAAATTAGTTACCATAAGTGTTGGAATTAATTTCGGAAATTGAAATTTCGCGCACATAAATGACCTATGCTACCACACAGTTCAAACCCATGCGGTCGCATAAAATAAAGTATTCTAGCCTCTTGATTCGCTGAAGGCTTCTAAGCGATCGCATGAATTTATAACCATGCGACCGCGTGGTTTTACCTTTTTTTTTTTTCCCACCTGACAGTTTTTAGTATCTTAGCCATAACTTTCTCTCCTAATGTCCAATTGTGGTGACTCAAGATGTGCTAGAAATCTAACACAAAGGGTTACAACTTTGCTTTAGATGTCAACTTCCAATTCGATCGTCTACCACGTCAAACAAATGTCTCAATATGAGCCTAAAAATTGGTGCAAAACGTTTCAGCTTAAAAGTTGATATGTAATAATCTTGGCTATATTTCATCCCTTTGACTCATTTCCTTATCCAATTGACCTTTAACACTCGCGAATGTTCATCACAAGGTTAAAAACAAGTTTAGAGTATTTGCACTTTAGTCCCTAACTTTCACTTTTTCCATTTTTGTCCATTTTCGCTCTTTTCTTCTAATTTCCACCATATTCGTCCATTTGCAATCTAAACCAAAATACAAGTGTACTTAGAACATTTAGGTACCAATAAATCATAAAATGTAATTATTAGGGAATAAAAACGTGATAATTGCACTATTATCAAACCCTCCAACTTGCTTATTGCTAGTCCCTAAAAATTTAATGTAAAATAAAATTATCAAAGACTAGTCAATATACAAGTTAAATTATCAAGTTCAAATCTTTCAAACTTAACACCACGAAGAAATAACAATGTTATGATCATTAGGATATCAAAAAAACATTCCAAATGTGTGAGGTCTTGCTATAGCCATCTTACTGCCAACTCTAACACATGCAACATCAAGTATATCTCAAGCTGAAGGTTCGGCTCCATAACTCACGGGTATCAAAGTGTTTAGTGTAGAGTTTCTCTTTATGGAGTTAGGAAAGATGAACGCTCAAATTTCGAGGCTTAAACATTTATGTACAAGCAACAATTGATTCTGTGATAGACATATTACCAAATGAAAATTCATCAACTTCTTACCACAGTCTACTTGGGATAAAAACGGTCAATAAAAAGGGTTGTAATGAAGTTCAAGTTGGATCGTATGAAAAAAGGGATATAAAAATTCAAATATTTCCAAGCATATAGTTAAATATCTTATCAAACATCTCGATCGATCACAACTTCCAATAAATCTTATTTTGGCATTTCAAACTCCAAAATCAATCAATTTTGTTTTTTCACTTTTTCTTTTCTTTTTTTTTTCTATTTTTTTGTGCGCCTTACTTGAACATATGTTAATTATTGTTGTTTCATCGCTTTAATTCTTCACAAATAAATATCTAATATCTACTACACACCTGGAAGTAAAAATATGGAGAATCAAGCAGTTTCTAATTCACAAGATCAATGAACGCTTATTGCCATATTTTAATATATTGTGGTTCTCTATCCTCACCAATTTTCTCACATAAGAAAACTTTACCAAGAGACTCATCTAACTACATGTGTTCAACTACCATCGTACTACAAGGCTTGTGTGTACGAAAAGTTTAATAAGTGTCATGACATCTAGATTTTCACAAACAAAATTAATTTCTAGTGGCATGTGTTGTCATTCAAGAGCATAAACATGCAGCAAATTAGATATTCAAACAAAAAAACCTTCCTCAAAATTCGCATGCAATTGACCATCCCTCAAATATTTGCATTGTCCTCAATTCATCAACATGAATACGAAATAGAGAAGGAAAGATATCGCCTGAATACAGAAGTGAGTTAACATAAGCTCGAAGAACGGATAACCTAAAAGTTCTCAATGTGATAAAATTGGTAATGGAAAGAAACCTAAAAAAATGAACTACCTACCTAAAGAGAAATATAAAAATCTGATTACGAAAGTAAGCCACATAAGCACGACGGATAACCTGAAAGTTCTCAATGTGATAAAATTGGGAATGGAGAGAAACCTAAAAAGAATGAACTACCTACCTAAAGAGAAATATAAAAAACTAGTATACAGAAAAGCACGGTGAAAGGCATCTATACCCGAAAGATTTCAAAGATGGTAAACTGGGTCTGCAAGAGAAATTTCTTCCACTGCAGGTACCTGTTGTCTATGGAGTATCTTGGGACGCTATCCATTCACCTTAAACACCCTACCATCATTAGGGTCTTCAATTTCAATTGCCCCATTTTCAAAAATACGTTTCACCACAACATTAATATCATTGTAAAGTCAATATAAGGCGAGGTATAGACTTGAACCTTGCCCCAAAGAAACGGAATTCTTTCTCTCATGGACGATGAAATAACAATTCTTTATCGTGACATCAAATGGTTTCATGATTGTGTTCCAACCAGTCCTTGCCTAAAATAACATTGAAATCTTTCATCTCTAAAATGTATAAGTCTGTCAATAGTACATTTTCGTTAATCTCTAACTTTATAGCCTTAGTCATCTGATTTGTGTAAAGAGTTCTTCCTGAATGGATGCTAACCTCTAATGCATTATTTTTTTTCACGCATACAATGTTAGATTTAGAGATGAAGGATGCGGAGATAAAATATTTTGTAGTCCCAAAGTCAAAACTACAAAGCAGGTACATCATATAATAGTAGAATGTCGTAATTATAGTGTTAGACTTAGTGACGGAGAATGCAAAATTATAGAATATAAATAGGTACTTCAAATAATAATAAAAATACATGTTATCACATTCGGATCATGCTTCGTCTCATGCTGATTTAGTGCAAAAACTCGGGGCCTTCCCTTTTCTGTTCTTTCCTAATCATCATCATTCTTCTTTGGAGGCTCTATAAAGTTGAAAGCAATGTGTCCCAACTTACCACACTGAAAATACATGTTCTTCCCAAGCAAGCATTCATCCATGTGGAGTTTATTACACTTGGGACAAGGTGTAATACTCACACTTGTCCCACCGATGTAAACTTATGTACTTGGTCTTTTACTCTGCCAATTATGCATTTCCTTGATCCGATCATTCCACTTTCTTTTCCTTGATAACTCATTGCTCTTTTGGGCATACTACTCAAATGCAGTCTTCTGGTAAGAAATAGTATGAGCCTGTCTACACACTAACATGAGGCAAAGTAGGACCAACCTTCAAGTGAGGATGACCTCATTACACGCGGACCCCATGGAAAGAACGGGTCCAAAACGAGGTAGTGAAGAGATCTTAAACAGATCTTGTACTATGTGATTGACAAGACAATTCACTGTCGCCGCTACCAGCCTATTTTGTCAAGTCCATGGCCGAAAGCTAGGCCTTATGGATACGAAGAATTTAAAGCTGTGACTGATTAATGTTTCTGACAAGAAAGGTCAGTCATTTGGATGAGGCCACGTGCATTATCATCCAACGCCCTTCGTTAGTCTTGCCTAGGTATAAAAACTCACACTTAGTGCCATCCAAGAGTAATGCAGGTTTAGATTCTGAAAGCTATAATCTTGCTACCATATGTTTTATTTGGTTTTTCCAAAGCTGACCCCCTTTTTTATATTGGAGGCTCACGTTTAAAACTCTCACACACTCACATGCTTATTATTCCAACTGATTTGACTATCGGAATGCGTGCAAACAACTCCACCCTCTCCAGAGAAGGCAATGTGTGATCGAGCTTACATGGATGTGAGAGACATTGTGATCTGTTGGCCACATCATTGGTACATTTTTTGGGTCAAATATTAATATCACTTTTTTACATAGGGACCACACTGCAATTTCAGCAATTAGAAAACATAACATATTAGTGCATGGACTATGATTAAATTTCTCAAGTTGAAAAATATACTAACCGGATAGTTTAGTGACCATTATAGTAAAATGTAAAATTTTCTTTTTTAAGAAGATATTTCTCAGAAGTTACAAATATATACATATATTAACGGACCAGATGAATTCAAAAGCTGAAAATATTTAGCAATTTTCACTATATATATATATATATTCTTTTTTTTTATATGCTCCATTTTTAAAAATAATAATAAAAAATAAAAAATAAATAAATAATCTTTCCACTGATCATTTATTTATTTATTATTTGTAATTTCCAAAGTCTGAGTCTACAGAAAATTAAACCTGGTCTTTGATATAAAACTGTCATTACCCAAATGTTATATATTCAAGTCGCTACCAAAAAAAATTTCTTAATAATTTAATTATTTATGAATTTGTGTATGAATAATTTACTCAAAATTGATTAGTAATTTCCCATATTATTAATTAATTTATTTATCATCTAACTGGTATACAACTCAAACGAATATCTAGTTTGCTCCCTCGAACAGTAAGTACATGAAGATTAACGAGCATACAATAATGAAAAGTAGGAAACATAATAATTTTTTTGTCAAAATCATAGAAGAAATGGAATTACAAAACCGGATTTAATTAACTGTAAATTACTCGTGACTAGTAAATTTGGCACGACCTTGAGTAATTTTTATTTTAAGACGTAAATGTATGTATACATGATGCTTTCAGCATTTAACTGTCAACATTGAAAGACAAATATTATTTATCACAATTGGCAATAAATAATCAAACTTAACAATTAACACGCACCATAAAGTCAACATACGAAAATACATAGCCAAATAAAATCAAGTTCTAAATTCAAAAAGAATTATTCATATGATAAAAATAGTAAAAAATTATCTTATTACACCAGATTATTTTATTGAATCCCATAAATTCCGACACCACAACTAACATCATCGTTTGCCAACCAATTACCTATTCTAACCTATGAGGAATAGGAAAAAATGACGAGTACATAAGAATACTCAATATGACACGAAATAATGGTGCAATCCCGAATAAATGATTTAAAACATGTATGAAAAATATTACACTCTTATCATATCTTTAGAAATCGATAATAATTCAATAAATATCATATCTTTGATATCGAATGGTCATAACATACATATCAAATCATATTTTTAACTTTCATTAGTATAATAATTTTAACATCATGAAAAAAAAATAGTTTAAACGGGATAAGAATCAACGGCACTTCGTTATTCTACTATGTTAGATTAAATAAATTTGAAAGGCAAAGACCAAAATCACGTTCCAAATTTTTATTCGCTACTTATGTGCCGTATATACGTGTATCTATATATGCTAAGGTGAAAATAACGAAACCTCCTGTATGGTATTTAAGGTTGAAAAGGAAGTTAGATTTATTGAAAAATTAAACCACAAAGTACCGTGTTCTACCATACAAAGGTACTACATTCATTATCCCATAAAAAAATGAAAATACTTTTATCTCCAACAAACCCAACACGTGGTAGCCAACCCATATAATTCAAAATAATAATAATAAAACATCCATACACGTGGCAGCAACCCCTTTTAAATTCAAAATTTTAATCAAATGAAAAACTAATTGATAATAAATTCTTTCAACTGCAATATCTTAGAGCTAATTTATCCGAATCAACTTTTTCCCGAACTTAAAATAGATGATTAAATACGCATTATCCAATGAGTCCATTATTGATATACTTATCATTACTCTATCAAAATCTAAGTATTTGGCCAAAATAAAATTGAATTAAAACATAATCACTTTAGTCCCCCAATTTTTCAAAATATAAAATATAGCATCTAGAATAAAAATCCTATTTTATGAAATTTTCGGAACTTTACAATCGGGATTTCTGTTCTACATATAAAAGAGTTTTTAAATGTGTTGTGGTAATTGATAATAATACACCCTATAGGATAGATGGCATTAAAAGGGTCATAATTAAGATGTTTGATGGGATAGTCAGAACATTTGATATTTGATGCTATGAGACATGTTCCAAATTTGAAAAAAAAAATCTTATCTCGTTGAATATTCTTAACTTTAAACGGCACATATACATCAGTAAAGTTGGAGTGCTAAAGGTTAGTAAACGTGCCTATATTATGATGAACAGACAAAGAAGGTTCCAATTATATGTTTTGTATGGTTCTAAATCGTTGATGATCAATCATCAAAATTTAGGTGCTAAGGTAGATTTTCAGTTTGGTTTAGTATTGTCGGAGTTTAGTTTGGGTCTACATGAAGAATGCATTTCAATCAAGTTCAGAAATAATTGATAATTTCGCTTTGTCACCATTACCAGCAGTCTTATCATATTCAATTGCTAGCATATAGGCATAGGAAAAATATTAGGCCTCCACAAAGGTATGAGGATGCTAATTTAATTGCTTTTGCTTTAAATATGGATGAAAGTATCGATTCTAGTTAAGAACATTCTATTGAAGTAGTTAGTTATGTTGATTCTGTTATTGGGCTTGCTTCTGCCATGTTTGGTGATTATTAAATCATTTTTTATTTTTAATTGCCCTTGAGGATAATTCCAGCAACTTTGGTATCCAAAGTAATCTTGCTGAGTAGTGCTTGGAATTCTGTTGATACAGTTGTTGAATTTGCCCTAATTGCGTTTTGTGGTAGAAGAAGAGAATTTTCCCAATTCAGAATTTTGATGGAGAATTTTGTTTGTTGCTTTTGTTAAAAAGTTAAGTCTATTCCTTGTACTAGAATTTGTCTCCTGATAGAGACTTTTTGAAATTTTGTTCATTATAGTAGAATTCGTGTCAATTAGGGTGTGACATGAATTTTATTTGGAATGCTATTTGGAAATCTTATTCGAAGTCTATTTTGGAAATTCTAGTTAAGATTCAGTTTAGGATTTCAATTGGGAGTTTTTAATTTGTGTTGGACTTGAAGATGTCAAGATACGGACCAGTGACAAATTTTTGACGCATTCCAGCTCGTTGAGCGCTGATTTCCATGTTCAATAACGGGATGCTCGTTATCACCTTATAAATTTCTACTATGCTTAGAGGCCTTTTCGGGACTCAGTCGGAAGTCGAGGACAAAGGGAGCTTACTGGGAATGCAGCGTTCAAGATAAGACCCACGAGTCAGTCATTTATTTTTTGCAGGTCATTTTCTACCTAGCAACAAAAATAGACTACCAAATAATCTGTTTATAATCTATGATCTACCTTTGGTCAAAAAATTAATTTAGATAAATGGTGATCACGTTCAGCCCAGTATGTCATTGGTTCAAACATTACTTCCATTCAAAATATGCGGATTGTACTGAGCATGATCCTGAATTTGGAAAGCTCAAACTAAACATGGTGCTACGTGTCGACCTCACATGATTCTCGTACCATTTCCTTGCTTATAGAGAGACTGACTCACCCTCAATCATAACCTTTGATGGTTACCGTTGATCTACACATTCCTCAGAATCCAAGATCAAATTAAAATGTTCATGTCAACCCTAATATCATAATACAGGCACAAATTTGTCTATGGTCCACTACAGCATCAACACTAACGTGCTGCCATCATACCATACGCATGCATGTACCCTTGTTGGAATTTGGTTAAAAATTGGTTTTAAGTAAAACCTAACTTCAGCCTAATATTTGGATAGGTTCCAATAGTCAAATCACGCAAGTGAATAAACTAACTTGTTTTACTTGTCAAGTAAATGATCATATTATATTTGGAATCTCAAAATCAATTTCGATAAAAGAGAAATTGTCATCCAAAAATAGGGAAAAACGGATTTTCAGCATATAATATCGTGCAACGACGGCTGCCTATCGTTAGCATTTGGCAAGTCCTTGCGTTAAGCGCTCGAGCGCCAACCGGACGGCTAGGTTACGACCTGGAGGGTTGTGTCCCTTCATGAAACCTGCTAAGTCATGAAACCTGCTAAGTTTTGGGGTGTGTCTCTATGGCCACAACCCCTTATCATCTATAAATTGGGCCCTCTAGATGCTATGAATTTATCCTATAACATATTCGATCATTACTTTGCATCAAATACTTCATAAAAGATTTGTTCTCTTGCATCAAAATCTTTCAAATAGTAAAGTTCGCCGTTTCCTTGGAGTTTGAGGTGCTTATACTACAAGGAGGTACCTTTGTATCTTAGGAGACGATTGCCAAGACTCCGTCAGCATCGTTGTAGGGAAATTCGTCTTAAAAACAAAGTGTTGAACACTTGCATCGATTTGCATTCTTCATTTGTTTTTTGATTTTTTGCAACTTTTTTCATTCCAAGTAAGTTGTTTACTTTGATTTAGTGTTATTTTAAGTTTCAATTTTATATTTGCAAATGCACACGCAATACACCAACAAGTTTAAGTCGAATATATTATCGTTTGCTTGTTATAAAATTGATTTTCTTCAACTTTTGGAACAAGCAAATACATTGATATTTCTTTCTTAATTTAATTGTGTTGAACTTTTGTTTTCATGACAGAAATGGATATCGTTGGGACTACTTCCAATCAAACAACAAATTGGATAACTAATGTGGTTCCTCCGATGGCTATACCGCTACAAAATACTTCAATTCTAGATGGAGAGAAAGTGAAGAAATTCAGTGGAGTGAATCTTTAGGCAACAATAAATGTTCGATTTCACCACCATGAATTTGACAATTGAAGATCCTTCTGTCGTACAAGAAGGAGAGATTAATTGCGAGTCATTATCATATTAGATCCTAGGAAGCACTCGAACTTCCTACTCAAGAAATATATTCTAAATAGATTGGACAACACGCTATATGATGTGTATAGTGCACTAAAATCAGCAAAAGAATTTTGGAAGTCTTTGGAGAAAAAAATACAAAACGGAGGATGTCTGCACGAAGAAATTCATCTTTGGAAATTTCCTTGATTACAAGATGATAGACTCCAAAGCCGTCATCAGTCAAGTGCAAGAACTACATGTTCTTTTACATGACATGCATGCCAAGAATATGACATTGAGTGAATTATTTCAAGTTGCTGTTATCGTCAAGAAACTCCCTCCTTCGTGGAGAGATTTCAAAAGTTATTTCAAACACAAGGAGATTAACTTGGAAGAACTTATTGTCCAACTAAGGATAGAAGAAGATAATGGAAAGATTGAAGGGAAATCTGGTGTTCAAATTGGGCAAACCAAAGTCAACTTGGTAAAATCTGGTTCAATGATCAATTAGAAATGAAGATCTTTGGTGATGCACCAAAGAGAGACAGGAATGCTAAGAAATTCAAAGGCAACTTCTACAATCGTGGGAAAATATGACATAGTTCAAGTAAACATCGAAAGCCTAAGAAGAATGCACAAGCAAATGTGATCTGTTGAGATGCATTATCTGAGATATGTAGGAGATGAACTTATTTGTGGTTGTTTCAGAATGTAACAATGTTGGAAATCCAAATAAATAGTGGGTCGATACTGGTGCTACCCACCATATTTGTGCGGACAATGCATTTCAAACTACTAAGAAATCAACGGAGAACAACGCTCTATGGAAATTCTTTTAGTTCTAAAGTTGAAGGACAAGGAAAGTTCACTTTGAAAATAATTTTCAACAAATATCTCGTCCTCAACAATGTCCTACATGTACCGAACATTCCCAAAAACCTTTATCCAGGTATTTACTTAGCAACAATGATTTTAAATTAATTTTTGTACCCGATAAATTTGTATTTACTAAGAATGTGATATNTCCAGGTATTTACTTAGCAACAATGATTTTAAATTAATTTTTGTACCCGATAAATTTGTATTTACTAAGAATGTGATATATGTGGGAAAATGATACTTGTGTAATGGAATATTCAAAATGAACGTTTTTACTATTCTACCAAAACCAAGCATAATAAATAAAAGTTTAAGTTATATTTATATGCTTGAATTGTCTTGTTGTATGGCATAATTTTTTAGAACATACAAATTTCAAATCAGTGCATAAATTTAAGTTTAATACCTTCATTGAAATTTGATCCTATTCATAAAATGTGAAATTTGTGTTGGGGAAAAATTAGCCCAAACACAATTTGTTCAGTTCAAATGAACACTAAACCTTTAGAATTAACACACTACGATATTTGTGATTTGAAGCTTGTGCAGACTTAAGGTGGAAAAAAGTATTTCATTACTTTTATTGACGATTGAACAAAGTATTATTATGTCTATCTACTGAATAGCAAAGATGAGGCCTTAGATATTTTCAAACATTATAAGATGACAGCTAAAAATCAACTTAGTAAGAATATTTGAAGTGACATGAGGAGGATATGGGGCACCGTTTGAAGATTTTTGTTTAGAACTTGACATCATACTCACCTCAATTAAATGGTGTAGCTGAATGCAAAACTTGAACTTTTAAGATGACGAAGAATGCGATGCTCGTAAATTCGGGCTTACCCCAGAACATATGGGAGGAAGCTATACTTTCAGCAAATCACAACTTCATAAAATAACTCTAAAGAAAATTAATGAAACTCCATATAAATTGTGGAATGATTACCATCCTTCTTATAAACACTTAAAAATAGGGGAGTGTTTGGCTAAAGTTAAAATACCAAAGCCAAAACAAGTTTTTCTGCTTTAAATTCTCTAATAAAAGTGCCTACATTATCATTTGCATATCTGGTAATTTTCAAAATGAATTCCAAATGAATAAGAAATTGTGGTATATTTGGAATCTCAAAATGAATTCCAAATGAATAAGAAATTGTGATCCAAAAATAAGATGAAAAACAAATTTTCAGCATATAAGACTATCTCCACTCGAGAGGTTGCCTAGCGCGCAGTAAGTGACGAGTCCCGACTTTACGAGCGGCATGAAGGGATGAGACCCTTTACGATGTCCACAGAGCTTTAGGGTGTGTCTCTTTGGCCATAACTCCTTACCTTCTATAAATTGAGCTATCTAGATTAGTTTTCTTGCATCAAATACCTCATAAAAGATTAGTTTTCTTGCATCAAAATCTTTTAAATAGTAGAGAGAAAACTTTGTTTCGATGTTCACCATTTTCTAGCAGTTTTAAGTGCTTCTACTACAAGGAGGTACTGTTACATCTTAGGAGGCGATTGTCAGACTCCGTTAGCACCGTTACGGGACAAATTCGTCTTAGAGATAAAGGGTTCAATACTTTCCTCGATTTGCATTCTTTATTTGTTCTCCTTTGATTTTTTACAACTTTGTTTCATTCCAATTTTAAGTTTCAATTTTAAATTTACAAACACACACAAAATACACCAACAACCTTTATAGTAACAAAAATCAATTGATGTGTCTCTCGCAACAGCATCCCATCTACAACTACATATGCCCATCACATTCTATTAGCCTTCAACTAGTGGCTGCCAAAAATACCCAATGTTGTATGTTGATGGGTTTTAAAAGTTGTAATCTGTTGCACCAAAAATCCATTTGTCGGTTCCGTTGCAATGTTACGAGCACTAAGTTGTCTCCGTGTCAATATATTTTAGACCATAGACTGTATTCGAATACTAATTGCTGCTCAGAAGCGTAAAAGTCCTTACTCTCCTTAACAAACATTTAGCCCATGTTTGGTTGAGATAAACATTGAAATAAATTCTATGTTAGAGTCAATAATTTATTTTAATCATACATTTCATGGGATCCTTCACAACTTTTCAATCGCACAATTTATCAACTTTGAAATTTATGCAGTTCGACCCTAACAATACATGGGGAGTGAATAAGTACTTTATGCGGAATTAAAATTATTAATTAATTAGCAACAAGTCACCAATTAATTATCTCTAGACGGTTATTTAATCAAGTCAATTTGATCCTATGTTTAAATACCGTAGTTCATATAATTATTAAGTAAACCAGTATAAACACAAGAATGATCACGGAAAAACCCCAACTGGGTAAAAACTTCGGACACTTTCTCAGTCAACAATTCACTATAAACGATTCGTGACTTACAGTCCATCAGACTAGACGACGATACGTAATATCTGATCTCCTGAATGCAATTTCGACAACTCTCATGAATTCTGTGCTACTGCACCAATTCCAACTGCAATTTCTAAAACTCTCCGAATTCCGCCCTTATGCAGCAACTCTTAGCCTTCTGGAATTGGAACCCGAAGAACAGTCCGTTCTTTACCAACTGGAACTCCAGTTGCCTTCCTCGATATTCAGCAACTTTGACAAATATGTAGGAAGCAGTGGTTTGATATTTGGATTAGGAATCTGATATTTTTCGCTACCAAGAAAAATATATCAAAAAAACACGAAGGTTGAAAGCTTCAAAGATGAAGAGAATATGAAAGTACAATATTTGCTCAATGTTCAATCTTAAGAAATCTCGTTCTGTGGTTTTAGAATATTTATAGGTAGGGTAGAAGAAAGGATGGGTCAGGGAAAAAGTCTTTAAAACACGAACTAAAATATTCCCGTATAACCCTGTCGCTCGAGCGAGAGCTCAGAGACGGTCGAGCGACAGGCTGTCGCTCGAGCCAAGGAGAGACGACAGTCTAGCGAAGCAATTTCTGTTTTTGTAGCTCGATCCAAACCTTAACGGCAGTCTATTGAAAATTCGCGACATTTTTCTCCTTATTCCAAACTCGAAATCGTATGCCTATTTAACTAACTTTTAAACAAATTGCATATTAGTCCTTGAATTTTTATACTCCATCTATTTAAGTCCTTTTGTTTACAGAATTTGTCAATTACAAAATCAACTAAAACCTAACAAACTTTTATTAAAATTTACTCAAAAATTAATTTCTTTATCAAAACCAAAGAGGTGCTTAGTTAGACACTAATTAAGTAAACATATAGTTAAATAAACAAAAATGCTAAACAATCTTAAATAAACCATATAGTTAAATAACAAACCACATTGTTGTTGGGAATTGAGGCTTTCCTGTTAATTTTTTTCATAAGGTCCTTGTTTTGATAGAAATAATAAAACAACAAAATTTATGATTAATAGAAAAAAAACTCCCTATAAGTGTTTCCATTTGTGATATATGGAATCTATTGGAAATAGTTGAAAACCACCTCGTTTGAAGATTCGTTAGATTTGTTGTTAAAAACAACAAAAATATATATATACCAAAATTAAAAAGGAATAATTTTAATTTTAATCCTAAATTTTTAATCTTTTTTTTACAAATTAAATCCAATTTTTTTTATTCGTGCAAACAACAATCCAAATCTTTAAAACTTTATTTTTCACCCAACCCCATTTCATCTTCATCCCCAAAAATAAAAAATAAATAAATAATAAAAAAAGGCTGCTCTTTAAGGTCCATTAATGGAGCTTCGCGATTCCACCCAGAAAATGGTCGGCCGCGACAACATTAACAAGCAAAAAAAATGGGACAGTGTTGTCTCGTCGAAGTGCTCTTCTGGCACTTCAAAAACCCAATGATAAAATATTTTTTTTGACCCCACTACTAAAAGATGAGTTAGGTATAATGATTCCAAACATCAGAAAATTGAATTTCATCGAAATGTGGAGACCATTTTTTTCGCCCTACAATTTGAGTATTGTTCAAGATAGAGATCCACAAAAAACATGTTCTACAGTGTTATGATTATAAACTTTACCATCGAAATAATATAAACAAGATTCTAGGTCATAAGTCTTCGTGTATCTCAAGGATTCGGCCTACCGATGCTTTGGCTAGATGGCATCGAAGAAGAAGTATATCTTCACCATTGATGATGATTGCTTGGTAGGATCCAAAACCCGAATTTTACATTTCTAGATTTGTTTGTTTTTGGGTTTCAAATTGGTCTTGATCTATTGAGTTTTAGTATCAAACACTGTATTTTGTTTTGTTGGTAAAAGATTTGATTTGAATATTTACATGATAATCTCTTAATGATTTTGATTTTGAGGAGTATCTCAGAGTTCTGAATTTAATTGTTTTATTTGGGTTTTGATTGGTTTTAAGGGTTTGAGATTGTAGGTGGCACCGAGAAAAAAATTGGGTACAATTTGTAAAAAATAAAAAGTTTGAATATTAAAAGTAAAATTATTCCTTTTTAATTTTGACATTTTTCACTGTTTTTAACGGTAGATTTAACGATCTTGATGGCAGGGTTTTTCACACAAAAGGTTCAAACATGGGGTCTTTTGCAATTTTCAATAGGTATGGAGATATATCGCAAATGAAAACATTTCTAAGGGGTTTTTCTACTATTAATCCAAAACTTTTCATATATAAAAAGGAAATTATGGACTATTAAGGTTTTCAATATATACAAAATTTATAAAAATATATTGAATGTTTTAGTCACCAAAACCCCTCCATGAATCGTGTTTTAAAAAAAAAAAAAAAAACCACTAAGGCTTACCACATCCACCAATTATAATATTTGAACCACCCACAAAGAACCAAAAAATCCACCAATTTTAATATTTGAACCACCCACAAAGAGAACCAAGAAAATCAAAATGCTCAAGGTATTGGTTCGGTTGGTCGAGGCCGCTCTTCGCAAAAAAGAACGTACGGTACTTTACCGTAGATAAGGAGCACGGCGATCGACAGTGAGGGGAGGCGAACAACGAGAGCTAGTGAGTGGGTTAGACAAGGTGTAGTGCAGTACAATGAAAGCTAAAATTCGATCTAAATTCTCATCCAAGTTTCAGCGGCCAAGCTAACTATTACCAAATTCCTTTCCTTTTCAAATGGTTAAGATACCATATTTTCTTGAATTCAACCGCATACTATTAAAAATGGACACCTTTAATTAAATTTCCTTATTTTCGGTTGAGGTACTTTTCTTTTGGCAAGTTCTAAGAATTTTTTTTTTTCCAACAATCTTCACTTTGACGAAAAATGAGCCAAACTTCGTCTTCCCTTCAGCAGCATCTGATCATGATACTTGAAAATTGGTAAACTTTGACAAATTTTGACCGCCGTAGTTCTCAAAATCAGTGTTCTAAAAAGCTTGAAA
>CAIGRQ010172135.1:0-17555 GCA_903798375.1 Fraxinus sp. D2006-0159 | reverse complement strand
TATAGCATCTACATATTAAACTGAAAAATTGAATTCCAAATAATTGTTATGTAGTTAGTTACCCATAATATATATATATATATATATATATATATATATTATTTTTTTTATTTATTTTTTTATTTATTTTTTTAATTTTTTTCTCTAGTTTGTATCTTTGATAAATGAAAATAGATAAGCACTAATAGTCTAATACTAAGAGGTGACCATGAATTTTGACAAAGGATGCTTTTCTCGTGTTGGTAAATAAATGAAGATAAGCACTATTAGAAGTTTTTAACCTTTGAAATTCAAAGAAATGAACAGTTACATTTCTTTCTTCTTCATAATTGAGTTTATGGTATGGAACTGTTCAAGATCTTAGTTAGGAAACTGTGACATACCTGTCCCATTCTGAGTTCAGGCAGACAATTAAATTACTCTCTGCTGCACGTCTTCACATTCTTAGTTCCTGTATTTAGTTCGTTGAATTCTACCATAGATAGTTCCAATAGGAGACTCTGCATCATTGGTAGCTTAATGCCTGGAAAATGGAACTTTTTACCCCGCATCTTGAGGTTAGAGTGGTGATACCTGAACCCTATCGTGCTTTTTATGTAGATTGTTGCTATAAAGCAACTTGATCGCAATGGTTTGCAAGGGAACAGGGAATTTCTTGTTGAAGTGTTGATGTTAAGTCTACTTCATCACCCACACTTGGTAAACTTGATTGGTTATTGTGCTGATGGAGATCAGAGACTTCTGGTGTATGAATACATGTCATTAGGGTCATTGGAAGACCATCTGCATGGTATGTATTATAACATACTTAATTTTGTTATTTTGTAGATATAGCCCCTGTTTGGTACACATTAAAATTTTTATTCTCATTTTTCTACTCATTTTTACCACACATTCTTCAATAAAATAATATTTTACATCACATCAATAATTTTTCCTTGATTTTCAACCACACATTCTCCATCAATCTACTATTCCAAAATACATTCTTTCAAAATAATGTGGCTCAAACACACCCATAATGTATCTTTGCTAATTTGTTTTATTTGAAGAAGGGATGATACATATTTATTTTATTAGTTGATTGAATAAGAGTGTCATACTTATTAATCTATTTTTATTTAATATCAGGAACGTAGAGAAATTAGTTAACAAATCAGCATGCAAAAAAAAAAAAAAGTATTTATGCTGATTAACAATAATATCCAATTATGATTTTTTTGGCATCTCAGAGTAAATTTTGTGACATTTTACCAACCCTTTTGAAAAACTCCTCTCACGTGATCCGAGTCCTAGCTTCTAATGTGTCATTTACTAGTTTGTGAGAGCTTATACTTGAACATTTGCAGATATTTCACCTGATAAAAAGAGACTTGACTGGAATACAAGAATGAAAATAGCTGCTGGTGCTGCAAAGGGCTTGGAATATTTGCATGATAAAGCAAACCCACCTGTTATCTACCGGGATTTGAAATGTTCAAATATTTTACTAGATGAAGCGTATAATCCAAAGCTATCTGATTTTGGGTTGGCAAAATTGGGCCCTGTTGGGGACAAGACCCATGTATCCACTAGGGTGATGGGAACCTATGGATATTGTGCGCCAGAATATGCAATGACAGGGCAGCTTACATTGAAATCAGATGTTTATAGTTTTGGAGTTGTCCTTCTGGAGATCGTCACTGGCAGAAAGGCGATTGACAATTCAAGAGCTGCTGGCGAGCACAATTTGGTTGCATGGGTAAGAATCTCTTGTATTTCTGTGAGTTTTAACATATTTGCTTTATATAACTTATTTGCTATGTAGTTTTGGTTTATCTTCTTTAACACTTGTAACTACGTAGACCATGATAGACGTTGAGCCTGGTCATCTTCATTAATGTGCAGTATTCTGTTCATTTGTGTGAACTTGCTCTTTTTAGAGCAAAAATATCAGCTGTTAATATAATCTTTTCAAATTTAATCTTCATGCATTTGAATCAGTGATATAGAGGAGATGATGATTAAATTGTTTATTTAGTCAGATTGTAGAAATGTAAGACACTAGATGGGATCATACCCTTGTGTATTTGATTAAAAAAAAAATCTTTAGCACTATGCTACAAAACAACATGATTTTGAAATGCGGGTTAGGTTTTACATAATAATATCAAAGACCAAATTTCTGCACTTCTAATTTCTTTTTTCTCTGAATAATGAAGTCAATGCTTCAACCTAGCCCATAGTAAATAGATTTGGAAGATGTAATAAGGCTGCATATTACTTTTTCGTACTTATAAAAGAAGAAGCTGTTATATAATTTTATATATTGTCTCAAGAAAACCAAAATCTGATTAAATATTTCACTTTCATTTGTATTTGCAATTGCACATGTAACAATACCCTCAACCTCAAGGTGGGTTAGCAGAGCACAATTTGAGTTTGGGACCTATAACAAAGAATTACAGATTGATCCTAGGGGACGTTGGTACAAGTGTGAGCAGATTGACTTGAGAAGGAACATATTGACTATCGACAGCTAATTTCAATGTCTTCAATACGGTCAATAAGAACATCCGATTAGTAGGTTTGGCTTTAACTCTATTTTCTTGGGAGTCCCTCAGTTCTTTGAGGCTCATCCAATCTGTTTCTTCATCTTTCAAATAACTCTGTGATAACGAATAAGTAAAGAGAAAGAACGAGAAAGAGAAGAAGATTAAGAAGAGAGAAGTTAGAGGGAGAAAATATATCAAAGTTCTAAGTATTACATGAATGGACCCTTTATATAGAGTTTTAACAACCCTAATTGGAGAAGGAAACAATGATCTAATTCTTGTTAAACTAATAAACTAATCTAATCCAAACTAACATATTTTAAATCAAAATCTATTTTAAAATCCTATCTAAATCCTATGGTTAATCTAATCTTCATTCCCCATCATTGTGATTGCACTCTAGTTATTTGAAATGGTATCAAGCTTGGTTTGGGATCACTTGTCAACAAGTCCACTTGTGACCTTACTCTTGATTGTTTAACTGTGTTGCTACCACATTACCTTCCGTGTTTTTTATCTCTTGATTTCCATGTAGAGTATTAATACCATTCTAAATAATGCTATGGTGCGCGATCTATTAGAAGTTTCTCTTTTTGTAGAGGCTACTAATCTTTTGTAGGCTACTCATGTCTCTGTCTATAAAGTCAATGAACATAATTCATGCACTTTCTTCAACTAATTTTGATTATTCTAGTTTCCTAACTTGGTGCAGGAGCTTGGTTTTAGTGGGTTGTTAGAAATTGTGATCCTGCTCTCAATTTTCCCGCTGAGTGATTGTCTCTTGGTCATTGTCTATGTTAGTACATCTACGAGTTTCCTCGAACAACTGTCCCTCCTAGTCATTGACCAAATCAATTTATAGTCACCTCGTATGGAGCATCATTCGTCCGGATTTCACTTAAGCGGAAGTGTAACGACCCGACCTCTACGCCTAGCCGTTATATCATACATATTGTCTACTCGAAGAGTCTAAGCCTATCTTACTCTTCACTCGATAGAAATTCATGAGGGGGTAAGATGAGTTAAAGTTCTTTCAGAGTGGATAGTATGTAAGTTAATGGCTGAGGCACGAAGCCCATGTAATTACAAGCAGGAAGTGCTGAGAAGTTTGGGCCACTTTGACACCACAACATAATTCTAGGTTACAATCTCATAATCATTTTTAGTAATCCTCAACTTAGAAATTGTAAAAGCCGTGAGAAATAGATGTGGAACGTACTAAGAAATGCATTAAGATTTACTAGTGTTATGTGGTATAGTATGGTATTGAATTATCATTATGGGCAAAAGAGTGGAGTAGCCTCAATGGTAGAAGGAACTTCGGGAAAGTCCCAATGAAAGTCTAATATGTATTAATCGAAAATTAGCAGGGGTTTCTTAATTTGTATGTTTATCCTTTCTTTGCCTATAACTAACTAATTTTTGCCTAGTATACTTCATTTTACGTGGTATACCGAGACAAGTGAATTCAAACACATTTTCTCCATCTTCAACTTCTTTTTCATTATGCTCTGATTATTTTCATATTTGTATAAGAACTTGGGTTCCTATCAACTCCACGTGTGACCTCATCTTGTTTATGTGGCTGGGTGGGCGAGTAATGAGGGAGGGGGTTGAGAAACTTTTTTACTCATAAATTCTTGATTCATGTGATACAAATATTCCTCCATTGACTTCTTGACCCATGGAAGAAAGCCCGAAACTCTTCAAGCGTGGACTAGTTGGAAAATGCATGTTGTTATTCCCTCTATCATAACCACCTGGTTTTGATTGGAACGCCACGACCATATTTTCAGACCCCACCTTAGAAATTGTAGCGTACAATTTTTATCTTATGCGAATCAAGATCGAGAAAATGAAGTTTTCCAATCACTGACTTGACCCCTTGTCAAATTGTACTCGGCAGAATATGAAGGTACTTATGGCTGCACGGGTCAATTTAGTATTTCACAATAAAGTGATAGGTGGATCTGCCCTGAAATACACAACACAGGGATCGATTTGCTTCTTTTTAGATTGTGAATGGGTTCTTTCTTGCATTCTATCCTATTTACCGGTGCTCCCTTCTCTTTATTTTGGGTGTGAAGAAGTGTCAAACCAAAATATCCAACAAGAATCAGCTCTCCCTGAAAAGGAGGTGATCCAGCCGCACCTTCCGGGGCTGGTACTGATTTTTTGGAGGGAGCTTTAATAAACCGCTTTGCCTATGCTCAAGTAGAAAATGGGAAGGAAGACTTTTATCGCTAGACACCTAGTATAGTAAAAATACGCGGATATGTGTGCTATGCAATGAAGAATCTTATTTACATGTAAAGAGAGGGAGCCTACCAAACTAGAGGACTTTTAAGAAACTTATCAAGTCTATTATGTTGCCTATATCTTTTTTCCTATTCAATAATTATGACACAATATAAAGTTCCATTGCTGTTATGTGGTTGTTCACATTTTGAATTGAAAAAAATTGCAAAATCTCGGGAACAATTTAGTTTTTGGGGGGTATGATTTCATGGGATGAGCAATGGAGGTCTAACAAATAGAGAGAAGTCCTCGAACAAATGCTACTTGTCAACATATCACTAATAAGAGGTTTTGTAATTTTTGATATATCCTTGAAATCATCTCATGTATCGGCAAACGAGTAGAACCCAACTGGATCAGTAGACTTATTATTTGCGTAAGTGAGCTTTACTAATAGTTCTCCAGAGGAAAGATTTATACGTACCATTAAAAGATAGGCCCCTAGGATATGTGTGATAAGCAGGATAGAATAAGGATAGTAGAATGAACAGGATTTTAACTTCTTTTTTCTTTTGAATGGTATTTGGTGTTGTCTACTCACCAAACATACCATAATTTTCTTACCTATGACTCCAAGATCTATAGATGCATAAAAGTGTGAATTTCTACCTTCGACTTCTGAGTAATATAATTTCATGTGTAATAGTATCTCAATTCTGCAGGCCCGGCCCTTGTTCAAAGACCGTAGGAAGTTCTCACAGATGGCTGATCCCATGCTTCAAGGTCAGTACCCATCTAGGGGTTTGTATCAAGCTCTTGCTGTTGCTGCTATGTGTGTCCAGGAGCAACCCAACATGCGACCTCTCATAGCAGACGTAGTTACAGCCCTAACTTATCTTGCTTCCCAGAAATACAATCCTGAGACGCAGCCAGTCCAAAGGCTCAGCTCTGGTTCGTCGACACCTAGAATGAGACGTGAAATGTGATAGCAGCCGCAAACTGAAAAAAATTGCCCAAGTATCTGAGTTTTTCTGGTCATATGGAGCCATGATAGTACTGTTTTTAACCTTTCCAAGTTCAACTTCAGAATGGTTTATAAGGATGAACGAGCACGAGGATGGGTATGCCTTTGGCTACTTTCAAGTGATTTGTGTTTGCCTAATGTTGCAGGTCTCCAGATGCCAGGCAAGATGTTCGATTTGGCTATCATGTTTATTTGAGAATGAAATAAAATTGTAAAGGAAACAGGTTGAATCTCCACTCGCCCTACGTCTACTATGTGAAAAGGTCCTTTCTTTTTGTTATTTTCCTTGTTTGGTACTTGCAGGTCGTCGTTCCCATATGCAACTTATTTTTAGATTTACCAGATGTATTATATGAAGTTCTTTCTATTTCCAGAGTGGATTGTGAAGGCGTCTGTATCTAAATGTTCATATAGAGGAGGGTATAATATGTATACTTACTAGTCTTGGGAAGTCCTGAATTTGTTGGCTGAAAGGATCTTGTGAGTCATATAATTTGTTTGTACCAATGTACTTCATGCATTTTTTCTTGTGTTTATGATTCCATTGCTATTGAATATTTTTTTTTAATTAATAAAGATTGAGGACTTGAATGTTCATAGGGGAGTTCTACTGATTGGTTATATCAGAAGGAGGCGTTTATAAATTTCCATTGTGATGAGTTATACAACCTACTAGTATATTGCTGCAAATGTGTTCAGACCCCCAACAAAAGTTAGGGCATGTTTGGTATGGTTTTTGAGATCTAAAAGTTATAAAAAGGCTTTTAATTAGAAGAGCTTTTAAAGATGGTTAATCCAATTTTACTTTATCTAAAAGCTTTTCTAGAGGAAAATTCTGTAAAAATTAGTTTTCAAACACTAGCCTCAGTTTGATGTACATTAAGCTTTTGTTCGATAGTTATTATAAAGAGAAATTAATGGAAAATGATGTTTTGAATGGTAATTTTTTGAAAAATGTGGTTAAAAGTAGGGAAAAATTTTGAATTTATTTATAAAGTATTTTAATGTGTGATTAAAAATGAGTATAAGAAATAAGAGATTAAAATCTCATTTTTAGGATATTTCAATTATATAAACAAATATTTATAACCTGAAAATTTCTACAAGGAAATGTGAAAATGACTAATCACCTGTTAAAAATTGGGATGACCATTTCTGCCCTCATTTTTGAGAATTTAATTTACAATTATGCCCTTCAAGTATTCTCCCAAATACAAATGGAATGTTCTCTTCGTGTATCAGTTTTTAGTTTTGAGTTTTGAGTTCATTTTGAATTTTGTGTTTTGAGTGTCCATTTTGAGATTGTTGAAAACGCATTCTTTTTGTTATTTTGAAAAATTGTTTTCAAAAATTTAAAAATGAAGTTTTGGCTTGGTTTTAACTAAAAATAGTCAAAACGACTTTTTTGGCTTTTTTTCATTTTATTTGTAAATTTTTAAACTCGTTTTTGGAAATTAGTTTCTGAAAATAAGTAAGTAATCGCGTTTTAGTATTTTCGAAACTGAAAACTGAAAATCGTCTGAATACAACAAAGATAACATACCCTAAAATATTGAAGTGGGAAGGGGAGGGGTTAAAATTGGAATAACAAAAGTTATCTATGAGATAGGTTGTATTGAAAGTCAATATATCTATTATCTCACCAGACAAGAATCAATCTACTCAAACCAAATCGGGCCCACAAAAAATGTTGGAGAAATGGGTTTTCGAAAAATGGATATTAAGGGTGTGTGAGCCACATTACTTTGGAAGAATGTATTCTAAAATGATAGATTGATGGAGAATGCGTGATTGAAAATGAAAGAAAAATTATTGATATGATGGAAAATATTATTTTATTGAAAAATGTGTGATTGAAAATGAGTAGAATAATGTGAATGAGATTTTTAATGTGTACCAAACAGGGGCTAAAAATGGCTAAATGGGCATTTAGGGCCAATTCTCTTTCAATGAAATGGACAATATCTATCATTAACTAGATTAACCTCATGTTATTTTGATGACTAAGATCACTATGTAACCTAAATTTCACAAATCGTAACATTCCCTTTTCAACTTCATAGGCATTTTACTCCATTCCTCCTTTCCTTAACACACTCATCAGGCCCCTTTCACTAATGACATCTCCTCTATCGTCCTTAGACCTCCAAAATCAACTAAACACTTAAGCTTCATCCATCATCACCAATAGATCAACTAATGCACCAAATGATACCAGTTGCTTGGCAAACAATAATTACCTCTGAAAACTTCCACATGAATTCAACTCAAAACACTTCTTAGCACATGATTATTTTTCTCTCGGTTGGTAGTAGCATAAGTATTCATCTATTCGTTGGCCATTTAGGCTCACCTCTCTATGAGTTGTTGGGTAAAAGAAACATACCCTTTGCAATTTGAACCAGAAAAAATATTAACAGCTTTTGGAAATTTCACATGCAGTAGAGTGTTTTCAAAATTTGTGAATATACAAGAAGACCCAAAGCATAAATTCAATGAATCTCAAGCATAATGATTACATATTTATAGAAAATTTTAACCGGGATTCTAGAAAAGACAACTTAAAATAATATTCACATTGAATCAACCATTATGTCACTAGTATATAAGCTAGTTTCAGATTTCTCATATATTGTCCATCTTCCTTTGAATTCATCAATACAATTACATTTAAAACACAACAAAGAAACAACTATAAAAATGGAGAACATCTTTCACAATTTTTCAACACAAAAATATCTTCTTTTTCGCATATCGTCATATCGAAAATTTGAAATTCAACTAAAAAATAAATAAATCAAACTTACATGTTCTTCAATTTATTACAACTTAAAATTGAAGATTTGAATTTTTGGGAATGGTTGAACTACAAGGAGATTGAGAGAAGGCGAATTGGTTTTTGGTTTTTCAAGGAATCAAGTGTGAAATGAGTGTGTTTGTATTCAATAATCATTGGCCCGGTCGGTTCAAAGAAATATGGGGCAACAGGTTTATTAAAAAAATTGACGGTTCAATAGGTTTTAAACGGGTTAAACGTCCATTAATAAAAATGAATGATCCAGATCGAAACTAGGTCTGATCCGACGATTTTTGGATCGTATCGACCGATCTGGTCTGAGTTTTATAGCACTGGCCATGATACTCTTTCAAGATGAGCAAGGGTGCATCAATGTATAGGCCTTAAAAGGAGTGCACAATGAAATGCTTGTTAAGTAAAAATGAAGAATACAAAGAGAAATAGTTTCAAATATTATCTATTGTATTATTTTTACAACCATGTTGCATGTATATTAACTTTAGTTTTAAGTTTGACATCCTTTAACATAAAATACATCATAGCCATTGATTTTTACAATACCATTTCACATCACTGGTCAGATTTTTAACATATTAGGAGGTGTCAACAAGAATGTGAAAGAAAATGTACATGTTGCTTAATTGTTCAATAGAGAATGTGCATATGGAACATGCCCTTTAAAAAAAAATCAACTCCAACTCCAATTGTATTTTGTGAAGCCTTGCGAGATCGGGGGTGCCCTGTACAACATTTTAAAATGGTGCCCCTTTCATGTAATTAAAAAAACAAATTGGTACCAATAAAAAAAAAAAAAAACCTTAAAATGGCACATCTTTCATGTAACTAAAATTTACCCTTTTAGAACCAAAAATATATAACAATAAATTTTTTGGTGCCCCTGCAATGTTGAGACCCTGTGCGGGCGCACCACCTGCTCACCCTTGAGACCGCCTCCGCAAGAGACCAAACAATATGAAGAGATTGAAGACAAGAATAACATTATATACACAACACCAATATATGAACTACAAGTGACCAAAGTAAATGAAGCTCAGCACCTCCAATACATGAACTGCTCATATGTTAGTCAAGCAGGTTCCAAATTAGCGTCTTTTGACACCGGGTTTTTGCTCATCTTCTTCCCAGAATATTCTGTCACTGACTCCAACGCTGCACCATCGTTAAGACTGAGATTGGACAGAGCATTACTCAATGCATTAGTAGCTGCTGATACCTCGGCTACTCCCGTACTATCACCCATTCCAACTTTTGTGGGATTTTGACTAGGTTGAGACTCGATTTCCAGCTCGAGTTTAGTGAACTCAACTTCAAGATCTTCCTCTTCAATTTCAGCTAATGCTAAATTTGATCCTGGGAGGGACCGAAAATACTTATTAGATAGAACAACATTTATCCAACTAGATTACTACAGAAGATAGAATCCAGGAACAATGTAAAGGGCAAAAATAGTCACTCCTCATTGCCAAATTTAAAGCACCTTTAGGAGCCTCAAACTCATCCATCGTTGTCATTTACCAGTCCAACAGAGATCAGGTACTACTCACAATTGTGCTATACATTCCCACATAGAGCATGTTTGGCTAATCCTAAAAAAGTACCAAGTACTTTTTGAAAATTAAAGGCTTTTTAAAAAGTTCAAACATGTGAAAAAGAACATGTTACAACCTCTAAGCTTACATATATATTTGGTGAATTTCGAAAGTTACTTTCAAGTGCGTTAACATTTTTTAGGCTTAGCCAAACATACTAAAAAACGAGGATTCTCTATTAAATGCAAAACTTTGACATTTTGATTAGCTATAAACATTAATGCAAATAATGTATGTCCCTGACTTTGCAATGTACAATTCAAATTAGGATGGCAGAAACTACCTAAAACTTTATCAACTTGCTTCAAAGAATCGATGCTCTCATCAAGATGCTGAAGACACAGAGTAACTTCTTCAACAGTTGTCTGATTATCCTTCAATGCTTGTGTACTTATTTGGATAGCCTCAGAAACCTGCATCGGGAGGTCAAAAGGTGAGTGAAAGCAGAAACAACCGTCAGTTTCAAGAATGTCCCTGAAGTGACAAACTGTCAAAAACTCCAATCATCTATCTGGAAGGTTACCAGAACTTTCTCAACTATAGCACACATTAAGCCCCTGTTTGGTAGAAATTAAAATCAAGATTTTCATCCCAATAAAAGTGAACAATTAATTTTAATCACAAATTTCATGGACCCACAAACTTTTCAACCACACATTTCATCTACTTCTATCAAAATCTACTAAAAATCTGATTTTAATCCTACCAAATAGGGGCTAAGCATTGACGCAAATGGTTCCAACTAATGCAGTTTTCATAAATAAAGTAGTGCACATGAGAAATATTGGAATATTAACAACCTTATTAGAGGACTCAGCATCAGAGATAACTCTGAGAACTTCTTCAACTCGGTCCAAAAGATTTGAGCATTTATCTCGATTCTGAGATGTCAGCTTTAGTTCTTTTGCACATCTCAGGGCAGCACTTTTGTTGCCACATTTCAAAGAAGCTAAAGCAGACTTCCTAGTTCTGCAAAATGATCCAATGCTCTAATGAAGAGAATAATTCCATAACCAAATAAAGTTGATAAGCTATTACTGAGCTGTCATAGTGCTGTAAGCAGAGCCAACAACAGATTTTAAGCAACCATCCCTGGAATATACTAATGCCAAACTTCAAAAGCATGATATAGGATTTGATAAACTATACAAGGCCAATTTTCTATTTGGTCAAGCCAGAAGTACTATGAGTGAAATGAGTTAAGAGTCTTACTTTTCATAACGCTGGTCGATCAAATCAAGCTGCTGCTCAAGCTTTTCCGCTGTCCAGATTAAGTGTAAAACATTGTAATCTATACTTGTGATGCTAGAAACTGCTCCTGGATTAAGACAAACTTTTACTCCCTGGGAGAAAAAATAAATGCTCAGATTACTAGTAGTATAGGTTCTCTTTAAATTGAACTAGAATAAAAATTACTATGAATTAATACACAAACTGTTGGTAGTTTTCACCATTTTTCAAATGTTGAATCTGTCAAGTGAACAAAATAAGTGGACTAGTTTCAAACAATATTATTTGGAAGTTACAATCTGAACTGAATTTTGTGAAGTAACTTCATAGTACATATGGAGTGGTTGTTCAAAAAGAGTTCGTGAATTTCTTGTTTATTGGACCAACTCCTTGATTTTCACAGAAACTAGCAACAAATAAGGAAGAGTCTCAATTAAATCCCAAATCATCCCCTGAATGGTTTTATCCAACTGCACAAATTTCATGCAAAGGGGTTACTACAAAAAGTTGACCCTTTATCAAACATCCTGCCTATCTTCTGTGAGTATATAATGAGAACAATAGGTCTGGAACAACAAGAATATGGTTCGAAGTAGAAATAAAATAGCACTTGTGCATGCTACTGTTTGTTTGTTATAACATGTTATGTGAATATAGGACCAGATTCTTTTACCTAGTCAAATAGTGTAATGTCACTAGCTTTGATCGAGTATCAGTAGTTATCCAAAAAGTGTGACAGCATAATTTTTTATGGATCTCAAATGTAGCTTGAATACCATATCCATCTTTATCCTAACAATAAGGCTAATATAAGCTACTTGCTCATTAGAAAGAGGCTCAGATGATCCCCTCAAGTGTCCAAATGGTTTGTGTGTGTGTTTTTTTTAGTTCAGTTTATTTCTTATCCTAAAGTCCACCCACAGTAATTCACAATTTTCAAGGATCAGTGTGTGAAGTTGACAAAGAAATAGACAGCCCTGCTCTATTTTTTGGATTGCCAAATTTTGCTCGAGATGAGGATAACGTGGAGATATCAACTGTCTTCAACTGCAGGCGTTTGATGAATACATTGTGCTAAAATTTCTGAATCGTAAATTCAAACATGCAATGCAGCTGATCCTTGATTAAATTTAAGAGTATAATTGGGCTTTGAAACAAGTAAAATAACCTAACTGCACCAATTAAGCCTGAAACATTAATGACCCATTTCATTCCACCAGGCCTTCTTTAGCCTGCGATCTTGTCCTTTTTGATTTTACTACTTTATGTGATAGTATAATAGCACAGAGACAACACGTGGATGGACAAAACGATATAAATGACCTGCTATCAAAATTTTGAGTATTTCATATGTAACGTGTTTGCAGTATGGTATGGCATGCACTCCCAAAAAAAAAAAGGAAAAATTGCTAACATGTTAGATAACAGAGCAAAAAAATAACAGAAACCAAAATAAACCAAGTGTTTTAACCACTTTTCGAAAGGGGACGTGATGTGGTGAAAGGAGACGTCTTTGAAATACTCTAAAATTAGTTTCTTTCACACTACATCACAAACACAATGTTACGTGTTTATTTTGCACAATTTGCTTGAAGAAGAAACTAACATGACACTGCAGCCACACTTCACAATGTCACACCACAACTTATCTCAAAAAATCCTATTTATAGAAATCATGGATCAATTAGACATTAGGAAGGTTTAGACAGCAATCCAGAGTGACAGCCAGAAACCTTCAGGTTTAAGACTAGGTAAGCAATGATGTAGGCATCGACAGCAACAAGGATTACAATGGTACAGTAAGATAAAAGAAACAGCATAACTGTTGTCTGTTGAGCAATAAAGTAGAATAGAGATGCAACAAGGGCCATATTAGAGTGCACGTGACTGTGTGGTTTACAGAAGCCCTTCCACAACAGGGTGATGATGCAAATTTATATTATAACTAGACAGCTATTTATGAGATTCTGGTGTTCCACACGAAGCTAAAACATATGGAAGCACAATATAATTTAATGAGAGAAAAGGCGTTAAAGAGGGAATAGAGATGAAGGAATCACGACAAAGGAGCAAGTTGGTTCGAAACGGTGGCTGCTACAAGAATTGAATATTCTAAAGTATTCGCTTATGCAAGAATTTCAACTATTGTGCCACGGTTGAGCTTTATCATTATTGATATTTTGGGTGCACCACAACTAAAAAATAACGTAATTTACCTCTACACGGTCGTTTTTGTTGATCACAAAGTACTTTGCTTTCTGACATTCAGACAAGTGACTCAAAATTGCGGATGCTTCCTTTGACCCTCCACAAATTTCCTGGAACTTACTCATTGTGATAACGCAAGAAGGCGTCCAATGATTTTCAGAAAAATAATTGACAATTTCAAGAGATTTTTCCTACAAAAAGTTTTGATAAAGTTCAGTCATAAACACTCAAAAATCATAAACACTACAGTGACAACAAACCTTTAACAGTGGAGCCAGTACGTAGCAATCTTCCGTCAGACTTTCTAGCGTAGTTGATGCCCGAGATAAGCTCAATAGATGTACTGCTTTGCGAAAAATCTGAGGTAGCCGCCAACTTTCAGTTGTTGGATCCATGAGAAGTGTAACTGGCAATAAATCCCCAGCATTATACATTTCCACAAGTACACGATCAAGGCACAATGGGGACAAGCCACCTCGACGGAACCATAAATGTTTGACATGGCTAGGATGAAGGATGAATATGTGAAGGTGCCGAGCTACCTTGATGATCAGGTCCCTCCAGAAAAGGTAAAGGGGCTCCCAATCGCACCTCTGTCCACTCAGCGCCTTGAACCTGGATTTCATCTTCTCTTCATTGTCCCAATCTCTCACCTCCTTCATCAAAAAATTGGCCACCATCTCTTCTTCCTCGATATTCCTCTTCTCGGCATCCATACCTCATCACTTGATAAATTTAATAGCTTCTTTTCAAATTTCACCCTATATTTTCCCCGTTTAAACTTTAAACTTTTATTCCCCACTCCACTAGGTAAATTTAGGCTTTCTTTTTGTTTCCCACTTCCTGTGCAAAAGAGAAATTTATCCTATAAGGACCAATATATTTTTTTCTCAATAAGTCTTCATTAGCCAACAATTTATAACTAAAAAATATCACCTCGTTCTAAAGATAGAAAAAGTCCAATTGTCGACTCAGACTCTACTTTGGAGGATCAATAATTGATACTTTGGTGCACCAGTAATGTTCTGTCATGGAAGTGAGTTGAAGGGATTAGATCCTAAAGGATGAGAGGGAAATAGTCTAAATTCTTATTGGTCAACTTAACTTGTCAGGATCGAGTTTAGTCTCCAATTTCTTCTTCTGTTGAAAAAAAGGCTTAACATTTGAAAACCAATGTGCAAATTTGTGTTGTCCCTATTCTGATAAATAAAGCATGTCAAAGGTTGACACGATGATCAATGAAACTTTGGTAGAAGGGATCTTTCTCATTAAGGCATCACTTGACGAGTAAACACACCCTTGTTAAAATAAATTTGAGAGAAAAATCTTCATTTCTATATAAAATTTCAACTAATCAAAAGTCTATGTTTGAATATACTAAATCAAGATTGTAATCACATTCAAACCACTTTAAAAACTTACGAAGAAAATTAACCAAGATCGAAGCACCCAAAAGCACTCTTTGCAATGTAAATACATAATAAAATATCAATTCATATCTCAAAGCTTAGTTATTATCAATCAAGCATAGTTATCTAATTCTTTCGTAAAAAATAAAACTACAAGAATTGCACTCAAACTGGGACATTTTTCAATGGTTTGTTGAACCAAACAAAAAAATAAAACACAAATTTTGAAAACCGAATATTAACTATAAAATTTAAACCAAATGAATATCGAGCGAAAAATGCTAAATTACTGTGAGCAAACGAGGATGAATCAAATAAATAAGGAAATGAAAGACGAAGAGAATAGGATCGAAGAAATTGTAATACCTCGTGTACGAAAGAGATAACAGGAGGTGGCTTCAGAACTACCACTTCATTGTCGACATCATGTAGAACAATAATTCAAAGATCCTTCCATTAATTCTTAAAGGGTTTTCTGGTTCCTGATTTTGCTGGTGTATTTGTGATTTTATTGGACCCTAAACATTTTTATTTTTTCCTTTTAAAATAATTCCGTGAAAAAAATGCATTTTATTATGTTGTTAAAAAATAAAAAAAGATTTTGAATTTACGTATAATATTATTTTACCGAGGAATGCGTGATTGAAAACAATAGTGGGAAAGATATATTTTGAAAATAATATAGACTCTTAAATCTTTTAAGTCAAAATCAACATCTAATTTTAATCATATATTTCATAAGATTCATGATTTTTCAATTGCACATTTCATCAACTTTTATTAAAATTTACTAACAATTTGATTTTAATCTCATCAAATAAGGCATAGTCATATTACACTTTATAAAAGTAAGAATAAATTACATAAGAATATTATTGCAGTTAATGTCCATTTTACATTAACGAGATAAGAAAATATTGGATAATAATATTGATATTACAGAAGGGCTGAGTTGAGTCGATTTTGGGTCTAACGCGACACTAAAACTGACCAAGTCCACTTGGATGAACAAATGTCTAAATCAACCCAACAATGCTGCTGAAATCCAATCGATTCAAATTGATTTGATTCTTGCCAATTCGATTCCACAATTGTTTCTATTACCCATTGGCCTACCATATTTCTTACCCCCAAAAAAAATTTGTCAAAACTCTGAATCAAATGATCCCACATGATCTAGTACATGTGTGTTGGGGCTGAATGGCTCCCTTATATCCTGAAGTTAATGTAGAATTTCAGGGAGCACAAAATGCATCAGCAGAGGAAGCAAACATATACATATTAAACCAGAACAGAGGCAACACAACACAACAGGAAAGAAAACTAGCAGGAAGAAAACTGAACAGAGAGCATAGGTGAAAATAGGAAGGTAACTTCCTCAGTTTTTTATTTCAAGACTTTACATTCATACAATATAAATCAGTGGAAGAATTTCAGATTTTTCATCTCCAATCTCAACTTCCTACTATAGAATTACGAATTTTCTTTTCAGTCTCGAGCTCTTCTCAAAAACATTAGAAAACATTTTACATATTTTCTAGAGTTCACAACTGTATCTCACTTTCTATTTGTCATTCTCGAGTTGCTCCCTTTCTTCAGTCCTAATACAGGTATTTATAGGCACAAAGGGGTAGTGCATCTTTGTCTTTTAACATCCAAAAAATCATTGTGAAAATATGCAATTATTGAAAATTAGGGGATTTGACTAAACCCAACTAAAAAATAACCACAAATAAATATAGCCCCTATTTGGTAAACATTCTTTCAAGATACATTTTCAACCACACATTTTTCATTAAAATAATATTTTCCGTCACATCAATAATTTTTTCTTACTTTTTAATCACATATTTCTCATCATATCACTATTTAAAATACGTTATTTTCTCAATAATATCTATCAAACATACCCTATATATAATTTCTGACTAAGCTCTCCATTCTCAATTGTTTCCTTTTTCGTGAAGTGGTTTCAACATTCAAATGTAGGTTCGAGAGTTTTTAATTTTTTCATCTCTTGGTATAGATTGCTTCTTAGTACTGATATTTTTGTAGTTGGAGGGGTCGTACGCTTGAAAAAAAATCGTAGATGCAGTATTGGAACTACTAAAGAATTCACTAACTTGATCATCAAGGTTCATGAATTCAATGTAATCCATAACAACTTTTGTAGAAAATTCAGAATAAGCACGATTAATAAAATTTAGGATTGAATAAATATTTGCAAAAAAGGAAAAATAATATTATATTGAAGAAATAATGGTACAAGGAAAGTAGAAATTGAAGAAATATATAGAAATAAATGAACAAATGTATAATAATTGTGATAAGTGTGATTTTGCAATATTTTTATATTAATTTTCTCATCCTTTTATCCACTTTTTACTAATACTAGTCGTACGCCCATACAATATACGGACTTCAATATTTTTAAGGCAATATTAGTATATCATATTAATGTTATTGTGAAATGTCACTAATTTAGGTTTTAGTTGATTTTGTAAT
>CAIGRQ010172083.1:0-13380 GCA_903798375.1 Fraxinus sp. D2006-0159 | reverse complement strand
AACACTTTCTAGTTTTTTCTATTCGTGAATTTATATTGCCCTTTGCACTGTCTGAAAAAACCCTCAACCTCGAATTTATATTACAATATTATATCACAATAATAATAATAATAATAATAATTTGCATGTTGAGAAGCAACTATAAACTAGTTTTTTTATCTGAAGTAAAAAAGGAAAGTAAATAAAATAACAAATTTGAAAAAGCCATGCTATTTGTACATACATGTACACATAGGGCTTGACATAATATTATTGGAGTGGGACCATACTACAGTATCGTGTGGCCTACCTCACTTACATTATGTAAATCTCTATATATACATCCAATTTGAAATGATAGAAATGTGGGCTCCACCCCAATGTGAGGGTTATTGACACTAAGCAAAGTCCTAAAAAATTTAGTGACCAAATATTTTTTACCTCCACTCCAAAAAAATTGGAATAAAAAGGAAAAAAATCTGGAAAAAGGAAAAGAAATAAAAGAAATAATTTTTTTTTTTTTTTTTTTGTAAAATTAATCCTTCTTTCGGCAGGAAGTAGTCAGTTTTATTTAATTCTTTTTTTCTTTTTCCTCTATCTTTTTTTTCTGTTTTATATCAAAACTCTTTTATTTTAGATATTGCACAAGCACGTGTTGAAAGATGCAACATTGAACAAGTTTTTGAAGTTAAAAAGGATTCTATATGTTTTCCATATAACTAGAATCCTCATGCCACTCCACTCGGATCCATTCCCCCACCCCCAAATACCCTATATATACCTCAAGTTCTGAGAAATAGATTTCTTGTTTTTTTTTTTTCATTCCAACAACATATCTCTCTCTCTCTCTCTCTCTCTCTCTCTCTCTAACATGGATTATGGACATCAACGCCACGAAGTTGAATACGTTCGAATTGCAAAAGCGGGTGAAGAAGTAACATTCCACGGCCAACTCATGTCCGAAGTTCAGCTTTGGATTGAGTTTTCTTGCCAACAAGTGCTTCGTCTCGCGTACGGTGAACGAGTTATAATGGAAGGAATCTCAAATGTCGTATACATTGAACCCGATGAATTCTCGAGCTATAACAAGACACGTGAAATCATCCACGAAGCTCTTAGAATAAAACATGAAATTGTGGGATAAAATAGGAATAAAGAATGATTCACAAATCAACAGTAACCTGCGGGGTGGATAAAGTCGAAAAAAAATGGTAATTGGTGGAGGATAAAATGGGAAGTCAAAATGCTCACAAATGAACAGTGATAAGAGAATTCGCTCTCTTATATTAGTAGGGATATTGCACAAGCGTTGAAAAGATGCAACGTTAAACTAGTTTTTGAAGTTAAAAAGGATTCTATATGTTTTCCATCTAACTAGAATCCTCAGGCCACTCGGATCCCCCACCCCCAAATACCCTATATATACCTCAAGTTCTGAGAAATAAATTTCTTGTTTTTTTTCATTCCAACAACATATCTTATTCCTCTCTCTCTAACATGGATTATAGACATCAACGTCACGAAGTTGAATACGTTCGAATTGCAAAAGCGGGTGAAGAAGTAACATTCCACGGCCAACTCATGTCCGAAGTTCTGCTTTGGATTGAGTTTTCTTGCCAACAAGTGCTTCGTCTCGCGCAAGGTGAACGAGTTATAATGGAAGGAATCTCAAATGGCATACACATTGAACCCCATGAATTCTCGAGCTATAACAAGACACGCGAAATCATCCACGAAGCTCTTAGAACTTGGCGAATATGTGATTGTCGCCGGGAAAGTTTGATCGAGAGGGTGATTGATGATGCCCAAAAATTTGCAAGATCAATGTCCCCTGGTTACAGCCTTTTACATCTCAAAGTCGAAGTAAAGGTAGTTTATGATCAAATCAGGGCAGAAGAAAATAATAACTATAATATGACTCCGGCTACTGATTCATCGATCAAATCACTCAAGTTGAAGATATTATTTAACGAGAGTAATGACTACGATAGTTTTAGCATATGTTTAGATAAGTTCTATAAAGGATTTATAACCACATGTATGCCATGTTCGCATATGTTTCATAGTGATTGCATTACAAAATGGCTCAAGACAAGTCATTATTGTCCAGTATGCCGTTTTGAGATGCCAACTAGATCAACTGATGCATGATTCAATAAGTACACAGTATATTTTAGGTTCAAATATAAAATTATTTTTTAAATACTCGATTTTCCCCCTTCTATTAGGATGTTTGATGAGAATTAAAATTAGATTTTTAGTAAATTGTGATAGAAATTTTTGAAATGTGTAGTAGAAAATGTGTGAAACCCATGAAATATGTTGTTAATATTAATTGTTTGACTTTGACTTAGATTAAAATTAGATTAAAATTCGGCCCAAACATGCCCTATATTTGAATTGGATCACTCATTTTTTAATTTGTCACAATCAAATTCACTAAACTTCTGTTTACTTTTAATTTGTCACAATCTAATCTTCTAAACTTATATTGGACGTTAAAACATAACCGACAGTCACAGTCAAGCATTGAACTTGATATGTACTTTAAATTCAAAATCGCACTACAATGCAAATCAAACTTCAGAATAGTATTTCATTTAGAAGTTGGTCGCTCTATAGTTGTGTGAGCCACAATAGTAGCTTGCACGACGGTAGTCTACGGTGCAATGAGCAAAGTGTAACTATATATTTAGCACTAGTGATCATATTGTAACATTGGTGATATATAATTTTATTCATAAGCAAATATATTTTACCCAACCCCAAAAGGTTATGGAATAAAAAGAAAAGAAAAGAAAAAAAGAATTTATTATTATTATTATTATTATTGGCACTATTTTAGAAACCCTTGAACTCGATTATTTCCATAACAAATTTGAGATTATTAAGGTTCGTAATAATTAATAAGGATTCTATATTATTTCCATATCTACAAGAAATAGGTAATATCTATGTACTTACCAATTAACTACAATCCTCTTGCCACACGGATTCCAAACACCCTATATATACCTCAAGTTCTGAGAAATAGACGACAGATCTCTCTCTCTCTCTCTCTCTCTCTCTCTCTCTCTCTCTAACATGGATTTTAGCCATGAATCCCACTGGACCCACCAAGTTGAATTCTTTGAAATTACACAGGTGGGCGGAGCATTAGCATTGCACGGCCAACCCAAACTTGCACTTTCGATTAAGTTTTGTTGCGAACGGGTTCTTCGTGTCCAGGATGGTGAACAACTGGGAAGGGAAATTCGATTGGAAGGAATCTCAAATGACGTGTACATTGAGCCCGAAGAATTCTTGTGCTCCAACACGATGCATGAAATTATCAACAGAACTGTCAGAACTTGGCAAATATGCGATTGTCGTCGGGAAAGTGTGATTAAGGATGTGATCGAACGTGCACAAGAAATTGCGAGATCGTTGTCTACTTGTCACTCCGCTCTATGTCTTGCCGTTAAAGTAAAGGTGGTTTATGCTCAAAACATGATTGATGAATATTCGCGAATGTATGATGAGGTATTGCAGCTGTCAATGGAAGAAGATAATAACTGTAATATGATTCCGGCTGCTGATTCGTCAATCAAATCACTCGAGATGACCGAGTTAGATGACGAGAGTGATGACTATGATAGTTGTAGTATATGTTTAGACAAGTTCTACAAAGGATTTATAGCCACACGTATGCCGTGCTCGCATATGTTTCATAGTAATTGCATTACAAAATGGCTCGAGACGAGTCATTATTGTCCGGTGTGCCGTTTTGAGATGCCAACAACTGATGCATGATTCGATTATTCGATAGGTAGACGGTATGTTCTAGGTTTTAAGAAAGATGTTATTTTTTAAATTTTCAACTTTTGGTCACTGAACTTCCATTAAATTTTCAACTGGATCCCGCATTTTTAATTCGAACAAATTATGGAACTCGATTTATTTTAAATGTTTGTTAGTGTTACACCTTATGTAAAATTGAAGTACGTGCACACTAAAACATAATTGGTTATTGATGCCTGGCCACATGTTTAATATCAATATTGGTCCATAGACTTTCATTTATATTTCAATCGGATCACTCATTTTTAATTTGTCACAATCAAATCACCGAACTTCTATTTACTTTTGATATTAGTGTCTTCGTTATCGACTCCAAGTAGTTGAATTAACATCCTATATTACTGTCATCGCCACCACTTGATTCTCTACTCGCTCTTTCGATAAACTTTCATCAACTTCGCCGTCAAAATAGGTAGAACGTTGTAACCTTTACTTAAACCGCCTCTAATGGCACCTAATGATACCCTGAGCTGAGCTAAATGCGTATTTTATTTTATAATCATTCGCTTTTGATTTATTTTTTTTTCCACCTTTGCAATATTTAAAAAACCCTTCGTCCTTGAATTTATATTCAGATTTAAAAGGAAAGAATTAGATAAAAAGGGAAGAAACTAACAAATTTGAATTTATTTTCCATCAACGGAAATTTTCGTTCAATCCTGTAATAAAAGACGGTTAATTTCAATTTTGATTTTTGAACTTTTCATTAAAATTTCAATTTGCACACTCATGTTTAGTTTGTCTCAATCAAGTTACTAAACTTCAATTTACTTCAAATATTAACCATCGTTTTACCTCCCATATAGTAAAATTAACATGATTAATATCAATTTTGTTCAATGAGCTTTGGGCAACTCATCTTTAATTCGTCACGATTCAATCACTAAACTTCCATTTACTTTCAACGCTAATCACTTTGTTTTTCCCTTTTATGGAATTAACGTATGATTCAGACTCGAATGTTAAAACATTGTGGATCGTCATGTATTCTTCAATTTTGGTCACTGAACTATCAAGAAATTAGCTCATCTTTAGTTTGTCACAATCTAAAGTCACTATTTTTGCTTATAATTTAAAAACTTGATTGGTTAAAAAAAAAAAACTCACACACACAAACATAACTAAGCAAAAGAAAAAACATTTGGCCGTTGGGGGAGTAAAAATATTAATTTCGCCACCATACTAAAAATAAGCAAAAAATAACAAATAGAAGTACGACAAAATATTTCACCTAATTTCAAAGCGTGTTTTAAAAATATTCGAACAAAAATCATCATCAAGATCTAAATGTGCTAATTTTATTGGAAGATGTATTATATGAATGCAATAGAAAATGTACGGACACGTGTAACAATAAAATTAAAATTAAATTTTTTTGTTCAATTTTAAAAGTGGTGTAACAAAATAAAATTGTGGTGATAATATAACCCTTAATTCACATATTGGACCATAAAAGTACATGACACTTAGAGCATGTTTGAGTCTCTTTCTTCTTCTTCTTTTTCCTCCAAAAATGCATTTTTGAATAATGATTTGAAGAAGAATGTGTAGTTAAAAATAAGGAAAAATCTGAATTTGTACGTAATAGTTATTTTGTAAAAAATTTGTGATTAAAAATAGGAAAGAAAAATGTATTTTGAAAATAATGGAAATCAAACGATGCTAATAAAAGGACGAATAATGCTCCTTGAACATGACAGGGCGGGGGTGACAAGTGCTGACAACACATGTTTGGCTGTTTTTCTTCAAACTATTAAAAGTTTGTTTGGTACTGATTAAAATTCAATTAAAATTGAAAATATAGTTGTTCTTGAGTCCCATTCGTCTAATAAAAGTCAATAATAATGACTAATTTTTCAATTTTAATCCGATTTTAATCTCTTTCAAACGGCTCTAAATCATGTGTACATCATGTGTACACACTTGTTTCCCTTTTTTTTAATTTGTCGTTGAACATGTTTTGTAGCATAACTCTAAGAGGACATTGGTCTCACTACAATCATTTTGGATGACTGACTTGCCGTATGTAATGAAATTTTACGAGGGGGACATATTTCATTCTGGCGTAGAAGAGTGGGCTAGTTAGAAAAATGTCCTACTTTGGGATTCTTTTGATTTTCTCTTGAACATTGCGTCACCGTTCCTTCTGGTGTCTGAAATTGAATAATATAGATCAGCGATCCATTTCTTCTTTCCTCGTTTTTATAATTTCTTCTCGTTGTTCTGAGTTGTTTGATTATTCTGATTTTAATCGAAATTGTAGAAAGACGATGCTAGAGAAAATTGGGTTGCCCCCAAAACCATCACTGCGGGGAAATAATTGGGTGGCTGATGCTTCACATTGCCAAGGATGTTCCGCGCAATTCACTTTCATCAATCGCAAGGTTTTGGTTTCTTTTATTCTTGATTTCTTTCTAGTTTTCTTGATTCTTCAAGTTGCATTTTAATGAGATATATAATTGATAGTGTGATCTTGGTGCGAGAAAATATGATTATGCAGTGATGATTTTGCACTTTTCTTTAACACCCAAATCGCAAAATCGGTTCTTTGACTATTTAATTTACGATCTTGATTTTCCAGGATAAGCTTTACTAGTTAATTCACCAACTGTTAGCGTCTTTTACAATTGAAGAAATGTGATCCTTGGCATTTAGGGGTTATTTCAATCGTTACTATTTTATTTTACCAATATTTTGAATACTTTTAGGCATTTTTTAAATTCTCATCATTAATTAATTCATATTTTGTTGTTTGGATTCAGTACCTCCAAGTGATATAGTGAGGGATTTTATCTTATAATTTCCTGATTAGATATGTTTAATTTGCTTGCTTTGAAGATAGTCACTGATAATAAAGAAAAGAAGTAATGGTCCAATTATTAATTTCTCATCCTGTACTTTATCTTCATTGAGGATTAAGAAAATAGCAAATTGGCAGAAGCAGTGGTATGAAGTTAAGGAGAACTGGAGAAGCATCTAATTTATTGACCATTATATGAAACTATCCAATTTATAGAGTAGTGATTGGCTATTCATTGCCTATTAGCATCATTTAGAGATAGATAGGCATTTTTATTTAAGTTCTTTTATCAAGATATGAGATAACCAAAAAAGGTATATTTCATATGCTGTTCCTGTAAACAGTGTGATCAGATAAGTTGGAGGGTGAGTGGAAAAGTGATCAAAATGTCCTATCAATGAAGTAACGGCTTTCTGGACTTTGTCCCCCCTCACTCCCCCCTTTTTAGAAGCCCAGCACCCTAAGGTGAAGGCAAGTAAGAGTGATGAAAAACCAGCGACTTCCGGCTGTCAAAACAGAAATTGAAATGGGTTAATATTTATATAAGAAACAGGAAAGGCTGCTTGAAGATCAGTGATGGTGTAAATGAGATGTCTTTTCCTTCTAAACATGAGAATGGAAATTCTTGTAGACTCATAAAACTGAATTTAGGCTGGAAGATGAAAAAACCAGTTAGAAATGTTTAGGACAAAAAAGGTATATAGTCTTACTAGAGACACGTGCTCAATTTTTTCCCTAAAATACGATTCAGTTTGTACTTTAATATTTCACATGTTAAATTGCCACTATGAGGTGATTAAGAGACTAATTAAAGGAGTGAGATGTGAAGAAATAAGATTGTAATCTAGCCATGTATCCACAAACATTCTTCTGCTAAGAGCTACTTATGGGTCAGATACGTTGAGATATCACACTCTGAAATACAATAAAGTATTGCTCAGATAGCTGGTGGTTAACTTTTACTGAACCATTTGTTGGTTGTATACACACAACATGCAGATCAATTTGCTAATTTTCCAGAACAGTTGGGCTCAAAATTTTTGAAGAGAACTCTAGGATATATGTTCATAGATCCTTTATTTCTCTACTCATGGAGGTTTCTGACACCTTTTTACTCGTGACATCATTTTCTTTATTTCATTTTCTTTATTTATCTAATTATTAATAGCCCTTTTGATGTCTTGATGTTCTCGATGGAGCTCCAGCACCACTGTCGCAGGTGTGGAGGCTTATTCTGCAATAGCTGTACCCAGCTAAGGATGGTGTTGCGTGGACAAGGTGACTCACCAGTGCGTATTTGTGAACCCTGCAAAAAGTTAGAAGAGGCAGCACGATTTGAAATGCGGCATGGGCATAAAACTAAAGCTGGAAAAGGTACGCTTTTTTAGATTTATTGCTGTCTGAGGTTTAAATAATGGTTCCTTGCACAGCCACTCAAGTTCTTTTACATGATGTTTCTTATTGTAAATGAAAAGCTAAAATCTTGCTTTGAAGTTGTGTGACACATAAATTCCTCTTCTTTTTCTGTCTCCTTTGTTCCTTCTTAAGGAGCTCTTTTTGTAAATTAGCCTCTAATATGGGGATGCATGCATTGCACCATATGTGAATTAGAAGGGGATTCCTACAATTTATACAAAAAATAAACCACTCATGCATTTTTAGGTGTGTTAAGTTGATGATAAGTGTCACACTGTTACTTTCTAGTTTAAGAAAAGGGCAGAGGAGACATTGAAAAATAAGGTTAGCTAACTTTTCTCTTCTATTGGTCATTTGATTTGGCCCCCATTATTTGATGTTATAATTTTTGAAATAGTGTTTTTTTGGAGAATGTGTGGTTGAAAAATAAGGAAAAGTTTTTGATTTATGTGTAATATTATTTTATAAGAGAATGTGTGGTTAAAAAGAAGAGAGAAAAATGTATTATAAATTTAATGGGGGCCAAACGGGGGCTAAGTTGAAAAAAACTAGGTAAATTGTGGTTGGAATAACATTACAGATCAGAATATATTTTCACACTAAGATTTTAGTTTTTAAGTTTGTCATGAGACCAAACAAATTACTAAATAATAATAGTTTAGTTTTGCCAGGGTTTGGATGAAATGGTAAGCTCTCACTGATTTAAATTTGAAGTCCTGGTGGCAATCATACCCTCACATACGGAACAAGATTGCCAATACTTTAGAAGAAATTGCATTAATTTTACATTTAAAATTGATCATCTTTCAGAATGAATTTCTCGATCAGTTCTTCATGAATAGGTTATAATGGAAAAGGATGACCCAAACATTAGGTGTATTATTTTATTTGAAAGCAACAAATGATTTGGCTTGTTGAAAATTTTTTGCTGCTCTTTGTATTTCAGCGATAAAAATAGAATAAAAAATTACCTTATGTTATACATTTCTACAATGTCTAAATCCTCAAGTTTCATTGTCTCCTCTTGATCTCTTTAGATGTTTGATTTTTACCTGATGAAGATAAAATAAAATAAAAGATCTCTTTGGTTTTTGAAGGATTTTTATGGTGTGTTGACATATTATATCTAAATTTTCGTTAATTAGGCATTGATTGCCTGAAAGAAAGACGAGTGTCTTATCAAAGTGTGAAAGTGGAAGGGTCAAGTTTTAGACTACAATCTGCCGTTTCGGTATTTATTTTTCATTTCAAGAGAAGAGGTCTAATGCAAAGAGGAATGCCTTGAAAATCGAGATGTGGCACATTTCAAAATGCTCTGTGATTCAATACACGGGATAGCTATATTGTTTCACATAATATAGTCCCGACCTTATTGCTTAAGCTCCTTGCAGGTGGTTCCAAACTTGCATCAAAGAAAGAGGATGAAATTTTGAATCAGATTCTGGGTAATGAAGATATGCTTTCTGGTCCACAACTGACAGGCAGCGCGTCATGTTCGAATGTTAAGGAAACATCCACTGCAAACGGAGGAGATATAGGTAGAAGTATTTCTTTTGATCAGCCTGCTCAAGCTTTAGCAGATGTGGGATCTGCTACTCCTGAAGACTTGCGTCAACAAGCCTTGGTTGAAAAAAAGAGATACAGAACTTTGAAAGCTGAAGGAAAATCTGAAGAAGCCTTAAGAGCTTTTAAACGGGGAAAGGAGCTTGAAAGACAGGCTGGAGCTTTGGAGGTATATCTGAGAAAAAGACGTAAAATGGTTTCCTCTTCCAGTTCTACGAATGACATTCAGCAAATTAAAGATGATTCTACATCATCTTGTGAGAATAATAAGCTCCCCATTCAGAAGAGCGAGAAAAAGGATGATCTTGCTTCTGAACTCAAAGAACTGGGATGGTCAGATGTCGACCTTCTTGATAGTGAAAGAAAGCCAGCAGTGAGTTTGGAGGGTGAGTTTTCCTCGCTTCTCGGAGAAATCTCTCAAAAACCTAATACAGAGAAGGGAATTGCTGGCACTGATAAGTCCCAGGTCATTGCTCATAAGAAGAAGGCTCTCGAGCTGAAGCGTGGAGGGAAAGTTGCTGAGGCCAAGGAAGAATTAAAGAGAGCGAAAATTCTTGAAAGAAAAATTGAGGAAGAGGAACTTTTGGGAGAGGCCGAGGATTCTGATGATGAACTTTCTGCTTTGATACAGAGTATGAATGATGATAAGCATGATGATTTGTCGGCACAATATAAACACGATATTAATTTTGATTTTGATAACTTAGTTGGCATTGCTGATGATGATGGCGTAGATGGCATATTTGAGGTAACAGATGAGGACATGGGTGATCCAGAGATTGCTTCTGCCTTGAAATCATTAGGCTGGACTGAGGACTCCACTTACTCAGAAGACTCTGGTATTGAGGTTGTACCTCTTAACAGGGAATCATTATTAACCGAGGTCCAATCCCTGAAAAGAGAAGCTCTGAATCAGAAAACGGCGGGCAATACTAGGGAGGCATTGGCACTGTTAAAGAAGGCAAAAGTACTTGAAATGGAAATTCAGAGTTCTGATTCTCATGGAACTGATTCAATGGCTCAGGATTTTGCAGAACTTCAGAAAGTTTCAATCTCCCAATCTGCAGAAGAACCTTTCATTCCTATCAAGGTGGGTGTTGAAAATGTAAATGACAGGAAAGATAAAGGCCAAAAATCAGCACCAAAGAGTAAATTGATGATCCAGAAAGAGCTTATCACCCTGAAAAAGAAGGTTCTTTCTTTGAAAAGGGAAGGGAAATTAGATGAGGCAGAAGAAGAATTGAAGAATGCAAAGGTCCTTGAGGAACAACTTGAAGAGCTAAATAAAGCTCCCACAGTCGAGCACCCAAGCGCTAGCAATAAGCAAACTTCCAATACTACAACAATTGATCTCGGAAATGAAGCGGAAGTGACAGATGTCACAGATCATGACATGAATGATCCTACTTATCTTTCACTTTTGAAGAACTTGGGATGGGAGGAGGAAAATAATGAAAACGTTCCATCCACATCTTCCAAAGAAAATAAAAGTGCTTCTAAATACACTGGTCACTCCTCTGTCACGCAGGCCACTGCCAACTTTGAGACTGGGACATCTAGAAAAAGTAAGAGTGATATTCAGAGAGAACTTTTAGGGTTAAAAAGAAAATCTCATGCCATGAGACGCCAAGGAGAGGTTGAGGAGGCAGATGAAGTGCTAAAAATGGCCAGAGTATTGGAGGTGCAGTTGCAAGAGTTTGAAGTACCAATACAAAAAGAAGTTTTGGCCGAAAATAGTGAAGGAAATGCATCCATGGATGCTTCACAAAATGCCCTTTCTCTTCTTCAGATGGACGGCCCCAATAGCCTCACTGAAGATGTAGGAAGCAAAAATAAGATCACCGTGGAGAAACTAGAAGTAGTTCGTGAATCCGTGCAGCCACATATTCGTGAGCCAACCTCTACTCAGGCAACTATGTCTCAACGTGAGTCAAGTTCCTTTGAACAAAATATCATGGCACATAAGCGGAAGGCTGTAACCTTGAAGAGAGAGGGGAAATTAGTGGAAGCGAAGGAGGAGCTTCGACAGGCAAAGCTCTTAGAGAAGCGCATGGAGGAGGATAGATCTCATCCTAACACCAGCTCTAGTGATGCATCAACCTCTGATGTCTCTTCTGTAGAAAAGAAAGAGGCTAGTCCAAAGTCAGTCTCCAAGCCATTGTCCGGCCGTGATCGGTTTAAACTGCAGCAGGAGTCGCTTAGTCACAAACGTCAAGCACTTAAGCTACGAAGGGAAGGTAGAACAGAAGAAGCTGATGCTGAATTTGAATTGGCAAAAGCTCTTGAATCCCAATTGCAGGAGTTGGATGCACATAATAACACAGGGAATTCTGAAAATGCTGAATCGGTAGATGATGCTAGTGTTGAGGATTTTCTCGATCCACAACTTCTGTCTGCTTTGAATTCAATTGGAATAGAGCACACCAGAACTAAGTCCCAAAGCGTTGAAAGGCCCGACTCAAATAAATCTGTGACAGTCAAAATTGACAATGCCAACGAAGAGAGAGAGCAGTTAGTTGAAAGGATTAAGGCAGAGAAGGTGAAGGCAGTGAGCTTAAAACGTTCTGGAAAGCAAGCCGAGGCCTTGGATGCCCTTCGGAGGGCCAAACTTTATGAAAAGAAGTTGCAGTCCTTAACTTCCCAGTGATAAATTATCTTAATATTCTTTCAAGGTTGAGATACTTTCCACTTCGATATTTTGTACGTTGGCTGCAAGTTGATCTAGATGCTTGAGGTTGGTGGCAAGACTATATGCAGATGAAAAGAATATACAGAGACTTGTTTTTTCAATTTCTCTATGTATTGTAGGACATCTATGGTTACTATTCGTAACTCAAATTATGATTGAAAAAGTGAATGCAGTACATTTTGATTGTAGATGGCATTTGAAATAGTCTTGTAAGCATATTTCTTGAAAAACATCTTTTGTTATGAGAACGGAGATTGTTTTTACTTATGGGTGCCCAGTGCTCTAAACATTAGCTAGAAGGGCATCATTTGTTGATGAATTATTTATTATTTAAGGGCCAATAGAACTCTCGATTATAGATAGGGCTGGACAAAACTCCCGAATCAAATCGGATCGAATCAGACCCGAACTAGATCGAATCAAATCGAGGGATTTTTCCTAAGTTAAATACCCGAACGGGTATTTGAATCGGAACCGATGGGTTTGGTTCTTTTTTTGGTTCTAGATGAAGAAATGAATAAAAATCGAATCTCCCTATTTTTTGTATTTTTTTATATTCAATAAGTCCAATTATTTTATTTTTTAAAAATAAATTTGATAACTAATTAATTTAGTCCAAACCCAAAATATGATTTTATTATTTCTTATTTCCAGCCAACTCTAACTTAATCAAATTGACATAAGTTTTACCCAAATTTCTAATTGTTCTGTATTGTTGTTTCTGTCGTTTTATTATTGTGAACTCGTCATCTTCATTTTCCTGTGATTTTAACAGTCAAATTTATGAAGAACTCAACAAATAGAGGTGCAAAGGCTATCACGAGATTGGACTACGTTATTTTGTAAAAGTTAAGATTGAACATGTCATAGTCGAATAATGTAGCGTTGTTGTAATATAAAAAAAAATTAATTATTGTACGGAACTCGGGAACCAAATTGAACCGAATAAAACCGAACTCGAACGATTCCATTTACTAAATACCTGAAAATTCAAGTTTGATTCGATTCTCTTTATAATCGAACTGAATCATGCCCCACCCTAGTTATGGATGCTCGTAAACATGGAAAAATGATCATTGGTTGCTTTTATTGT
>CAIGRQ010172042.1:0-14333 GCA_903798375.1 Fraxinus sp. D2006-0159 | reverse complement strand
CCCCCCCCCCCCCCCCCCCCCCCATTGAAGTCTTCCGCCACCGCCCTTCCCCTAGAAAACACATCCCGGTCACTCTATTTATTCTCCTAACTAATAACTGCTCTGGCTGGCTCTGCATTTCTCCATATTTCCATTGTAAGCTACTAAGCTTACATGGAATCACAGTTTATGATTCCTGCCATGTTTAATGCTTTGATATGGCATGAGAAGCAGTGATTTTTCTGTTCCTTTGTTCTTTATGATCTTGCATACAAAATATTTCATTACTCTAATTATTCGAACTTTCATTTTATTTTCCACTTATGATTGTCAATTGTCCGCAGCACGTCTGGGTTAAATAATTGTATCAATTTGATACGTGTTTTGTAAGTATATTTCTTTCTGCTTGTTACAGGAGGAGGTTGCCAAAGAATTTGGTATTCCAGTTCAATTTCAGCGTTTTTGGATTTGGGCAAAGAGACAGAACCATACTTATCGTCCAAACCGTCCATTGAACCCACAGGAGGAAGCACAGACTGTAATTTACTGTTTCCTTCTCCTTATTGATATTTTTACATAATGATGATGGTATCTGTGTTGATCACAACTTTAGTATTTGCACTTATTGAGTTGAAGGATTCCTATTCCTTATGCCAACTTAACTTTGAGAGGATGACTGGTTTATGATTTAGGCAAGTCGAAGAGCACCAATTTACAAACTATTATAGCATAATTGGCAATGAGATGGACCTAAAGAAGGTTTAGCTGTTTAGAACACATTGTAACAAGGTGGTTCGACTAAATGTTTAATTTATAATCAGTTGCAAGAACGTTTTGTGTAGGGTAGACAGTCCGTGAACAAAGACTAAAATGATTGTGGAGAAGTTGGATACTGCCAAGTGGCTAAATTAGAATTGATTTTCAGGTTTTAGGACAGGAATTACTGATAGATAAGAAAATAATTTCCTCAAACAAGTGGAACATATGAAAGAAAAGAAAAAAGAGAAGAAAGGCAAATGTGGGGATCATCCTGTTTTGAGTGGGTTTTGTGAACCTCTTCAAGAGCAGCGGTAAACTGTGCTTCAATGAATTTGTAACCTTAAATAAAGAAAATGGGGGACGCTTCTATAACCAACCTAAATGGAAACAATAAGATTGGCTGGGATGAATGATATCTTTGCTAATGCTATTTTAAGGTTGTCTTCTATGTTGACATTTAGAGATTGAATTATTTTGCAGTTGATAGTTTTCTTAGACCTTCTCTGAGAGCATAATTGCTCATTGATGCCTTTAAAAATGGCACAGGACAGCATTCAAACGCTCTTCCATTTATTTTCCTGTGGAGAATTAAAATTCACGTGATTTTTTCTTCTTCTCTATCTTCTTGTGCATTGTAATCCTTAATTGAAGACATAGAGTACTTACCTGGAAAATAGTAAATACTTAGTAATCGATCAAAATCTGTCACTCCTGCCACCAGGCAAATTAAAAAAGAAAAAAGAATCACAACCACAGTAGGGGTGACGAAGTTCTTCATTGATGGGAAGCAAGTAATTGCACAACACTGGAACTATATTGATTAAGAATAAGGACAGGAATAGAAAACGTTTAAAGCAGATTAGGATTGAAGATATAGTTTTAAGTTAGATTAAATTTCAGTTGTTTTATTAATTAGAATCTTGTTCATTTGATTAGTTTTTGATACATTAAAAGTTCTTTACCTTTAAAAAAGGGAATCTAGGATTTCATTGTATTTAAACTATTATTGATTATTGATATCAAATTACAGATTTCTTTCACCCTAAATTCATCTTTCTTCTGACTATTTGCTCTTATTATCTATCTGTGTGTGAGTTCTGCATCTATATTACTGTGTGGTCATTTCTCTCTTTTCCACCTTTGACTTAGTTTTTTTTTTCTTCATTATAGTTCACAAAATATTCCATTAATTTATTTGCTAACATCTTCTTCGTTAGAAATTTTTTGTGAGCAAACAATCACCATCTTTCCGAATTTCTTTTTTTTTCCTGATCCAAACCCATTAACAACATATTTGGTCATTACCATATGCATTTAAATAGAAAATTTTATAGCATACGAACACTGTCTAAATATATCAACTTTAGGAAGTCGAAAATTACAGTCTAAGTCAATTTTATGGTGTGGTTTTTGTACGTTTGTTGATTTTTCTTTCTGTATGCTGGCTGGTTGCCTATTCACTGCTTTATTTCATTGTGGAAGTCTAGGTTTATTTTGTCTTAAATCACGTTCACTTTTGTTCTAATATTTTATGAACTTTGTGGGACATATCCTTTATTTGCTATTTCATTTGATTTTTTTAGTTCTAAAATATTTATTCACCTTGTGATAAACTGATAATGATACTGTACAGGTCGGAGCATTGAGAGATGTTTCTAATAAGGCCCACAATGCAGAGCTGAAGTTGTTTTTGGAAATAGAATGTGGACAGGTATCGTTTAACGGTCTACTAGATAACCTTGACCACTGTCGTCAATGTGATTCTATGATCTGTTCTGACTGTAATTTATTGTTAAATGCTCTATATATAGGGTCTACATCCCGTTCCTCCACCTGACAAAAGTAAAGAAAATATTCTTCTGTTCTTCAAGCTTTATGATCCGGATAAAGAAGAGCTTAGGTAATTTTGTGCTTTTAAGTGTATGTGTGTGTGTGTGTGTTTGCATATTTGTGTTTTTGTGTGCATCCAAACCTTTTGACTACGTTATTCATTCTCTGTTTCCAGGTATGTTGGTAGGCTTTTTGTTAAAAGCTCTAGCAAGCCAATTGAGATCCTGACAAAACTAAATGAATTGGCTGGATTTGCTTCTGATGAAGAGATTGAACTTTTCGAGGTTTGTCTGATTAGTGCATTACAACACGCGCACACTGGCACCCAAATATATCGTGCATCATCAGCCATTGAACACAGCAATCCTCGTTTGTTAATGCTACAGGAAATAAAATTTGAGCCTTCTGTCATGTGTGAACGCCTTGACAAAAGAGCTTCATTTCGGTTGAGCCAGGTATTTTTGTTATATTGGGCTGTTAAGGTATTTTTCTATATTTTTTATTTGCTAATTCCCCACACCCTTTCTTTTCCTCTTTTCCCGCAGATTGAAGATGGTGACATCATTTGCTTCCAGAAAAAGCCTCTCCCTGAAAGTGAAGAAAAATCTCGATTTCCGGATGTTCCTTCTTTTTTGGAATATGTGAAAAATCGCCAGGTAAATTTTGTACTTTTTGTGTTACAAGTGTTCGTCTTCATTTTTTCCTCTCTCCTCTCTTTGCTTTTGATATTCGAAGAAATGGTGCATGCTTTATAATTTTTGTGGCACAATCAAAGCCTTCTAATTGAACAAAATAAAATAGTCTAACATAAACACAATGCATATTTTACTTATTTGCAATTATTTGCCTGTGATTGGAATGTATAAAGGAGTGGTATACTTAGAGGCATATTCTCAATAACCATTGATTGGCTTAATAGATCTGCACTGTAATCTGGGAACATGGATTGAATTCATACATACTACACTGTAGGTAATATATGTACATCGGGTTTCTTAATTCAGACATGTTAAGATGTCCAGAGACAGCCCATAGGGGAATCTCTCTCTCTCTCTCTCTCTCTCTCTCGGTGGAGGAGATATGATGTACTTCCTACACAACAAAATAAATCTCAAAAGGATAAATAGGTTTAACTTTTGAGTTTTGGAGATTATTGCTGTTATGTCAATGGAAAAGATGCGAAGTATATGAATTTGCATTCGCATTATGCTATCAATTGAACTCAAGCCACAGACCATATGTGGAAAATGAGTGGAGCCATTTTTGTGAAGTCTGGTCATATCTTGCAATCTCTCAGTTATCACTTGCTTCTGTCCTCTTATCGTGGTCTTTTGACATTTTCATTGGGTTTTTACAATGTCATTCCTTCTTTATCATACTTTTTAATTTTTTATTTTGTTGTACCAAGAATGTGAATGCGGTTCTTCTGCATTTTCTTACCTCTTCTTCTTACCAGTTTTAATATGGATTTATCATTTGTAGATTGTCCATTTTCGAGCTTTGGAGAGACCCAAGGAAGATGAATTCTGCCTAGAGCTGTGAGTACTTTCCGATACCATTATTGCAGACAATGGAGGACTGTACTAGTAGTATGGTTGTTCTTTTTTATGTAATTTTGAGCAACATTGAGCATTATGTGTTTTAATCGTTTTGGCATAAATCTGTAGGGCAAAGAACCACACTTATGATGATGTTGTGGAAAGGCTGGCTCAACATCTCGGCTTGGATGATCCATCTAAAATTCGGCTTACTCCTCATAATTGCTATTCTCAGCAACCAAAGCCTACTCCCATCAAATATAGATCAGTTGATCAGTTGGTAGACATGCTTGTGCACTACAATCAGGTTGCTCTAACATGAATTCTTCTGCTTTTTTTTTCTCCTTTTTGTTGATGGGGTGGGGTAATTAATCCATGGATTCATAATTTCTGGTTTCCTTTTGATAGATCTCTGATATTCTTTATTATGAAGTACTGGACATTCCTCTGCCACAATTACAATGCCTCAAAACACTGAAAGTTGCTTTTCACTCTGCCACAAAGGATGAGGTGTATACCCATGACTTCGATACTCTGTTCCATCTCCTCTTGACTTGATTTTGTGTACACCTTATAGCCATTGACACAATGTTTTTTTCAGGCTGTAATTCTCAATATTAGGTTGCCGAAACAGGGTACAGTGGGGGATGTGCTTAATGTGATAAAAGAAAAGGTTAGTTCATTGCTAAGCATGCTAATCTGCACATAATTATTTTCAAAAAAGTGAATCTTCTATTTTCTTCATTATTCCTTTTAAATTTCCCTTAGCTGTTGGAGTTAATTTTGCTCGTCAGCTTTTGTCTTGTGGGGAAAATGATGTATAATGGAAAAATGAAGTTGACCTGTAATAATTGTTTTTCCTGGTTCCAATTCAGCTCTGCGTTGGATTCTTAAGGTGAGAACAAAACAGGGTAAGATTGACATTATTTTTATGTCTTTCTACAGGTAGAGTTGTCACATCCAAATGCTGAACTTAGGTTGCTTGAAGTTTTCTATCACAAAATTTATAAGGTAATGTCTCGTTTGCTGAGGCTGAATAGATTGAGCCCTGATATTGTTGGCATAAATCTTTCTGAACTGTACTCTGCGGCGCAGCTTTTTTTTGTAGGCTTGTCATATGCAGACTTGTAGAGTTGGATTTCTGTATTTTGTTACGTTACTATTAAGAGGTCTTTTCTTCGATTAAACTGCTAGCAATACTCTTCTGAGGTTGTTTCGCTCTGAAAAATTTTTCTTTACATGGTTTGGAGATCCTTCCGGGGACATACTCTTTTACAGGAACATGCTGATTTGTTATCATGAGCCACATTTGTGATTATTGAATGGATTTGAATCTTCTATGGAAACAAAGTTTTTCATTACATGATGTAAACTTTTGCAGATCTTTCCTCTCAATGAAAAGATTGAGAATATAAATGACCAATACTGGACATTGCGGGCTGAGGAGGTGAGCTCTTCTGCTTTCAAAATCTCCTTCTTGCTCTCTTTACTCGCTCTATTTCATGCACATGCAGTTTTATCTTTGGTTTGAAACTTTGCTATTTATTATCTTCTGAAGTTAAAATTAAGACTGATTGATATAATTGAGGAAGAGCCGAAGAGCTGCGTTAAAGTTTCATATTTGCTCTTATGTTTAGCTTAGCAACACGTGTGTGTATTATTTTGGAAATTGTTTCAGTTTGTCCTTTCTTATATGAATATTTTGCTACTTCTATCGGAGTTTTTTACTTTGCTATTTGGATATTCATTCACAGTTTTTTTTTAATAATATAATTATGACAAGTAGTTTTCATTCAAATTTTAATTCCAATGTCTTTTACTTAAATGTGGTATGTTCTTTATCTCAGATTCCAGAAGAAGAGAAGAACCTCGGTCCAAATGACCGCTTGATTCATGTTTACCATTTTACGAAAGAGTGTGCTCAGAATCAAGTGGTACCTGACATAGTTTCTATGTTGATTGCATTTAATGCCATTTGATCGTATTTGGACCAAGTTACTGTCTCAACGGTGATGCTCTTGATATGGATATGTGATCTAAGATGCTGGCATTTTTATTTTTTTTTTCTAAACAGCAAATCCAAAATTTCGGGGAACCATTCTTCTTGGTTATTCATGAGGGTGAAATGCTGTCAGATGTTAAATTGCGCATTCAAAAGAAATTACAGGTTCCAGACGAGGAGTTTTCTAAGGTATTAACATTAAAAATGCTGTATTGAATAATTATGCTTTTCTTACTACAAGTTGCTTTTGCTGAGTTGTTTGTGTAGTTTAATTGTTAAGTTAAACTTTTGCTCATTTGATTCTGTATTTAATGTTCAGTGGAAGTTTGCCGCATTGTCGCTGGGTCGTCCAGAGTATCTTGAAAGCTCTGACATTGTGTCCGGTCGTTTTCAGGTCATATTTTTTATTCTATTTTTTTTTTGTCTTATTATTCTTTTATATAGTTGTGCTTTTTTTTTTTAAATTCTTGAACCTGTATTATCCTCTTCCAGAGAAGAGATGTTTACGGTGCTTGGGAGCTGTACCTTGGGTTAGAGCACTCTGATACCACTCCAAAGAGGGCATATACTGCAAACCAGGTCGATTTTTTGATTGATTTAGTACGTGTATGATTTATATTATTGTGCGGCACTGGATGGATAATAGGAGAGGCACCAATATTGAGAATTCTCGTCTGATATTTCTGAAGTATATTCAAATTTGAAGCGTGTTTTATAGGTTCTTAGGTTTTCTCCGGAAAGAATATATATTTCCTGGACCATGTTTTCAAATCCTTATGTTTTTCTGATAATTGCAGAACCGACATACATTTGAGAGGCCTGTCAAAATATACAATTAAGAAATGCTAGCTCTGAGGCAATGGTGAAAATGTAAGTAATCTGAAGACTGGGATACTGAAAAGGAGAATGAAAGGCAGGAAAGGGAATAGCGTGGTAGTTTTCTTTCTCCCCTAGTTTTTCCACTACGGTTTCTTTGGCTATAATTATTTGATTTAGCATGAGGAAAGGGAGGCCTTGACTCCCAAATGTATCTTGCTTCTTGTGGTTAGTACAGACCACGCTACAAACTTCCTGCTTTTACCAGTATTTTCAAGGTGCTTCCCTGCTTTGAAAAATCCTAGAATTTTGTATGGTTTTGTGTAATTTTATAATACATATTTAACATTTTGGTTGTATAGTGGCTATATTAGGCCTTTAATAATCCAGCTTTTTCTCTCTTATTTCTTTTGTTCTTTCCTTGCTTTATTTTCGCATCCCCTTCTTTTAGTGAAGATTGAAAATTATGGCCCTGGAAATGGGTGATTGGAGTTTTTTATTTATTATAATTTACAGATCTATACAATAATATTCGAACATGAATCCTGATATACCCGAAATGTAATTACTCAGTATGTGGCCTTTTGGTGGATGCTAGATTATTTTCAGGCGTATGATACATATATGCACACAGCTAATTTAGCCCTTTCCTTCAATCTATCTTTCCTGAGATAAATTTAATACAAGTATACAAAATATTAAAGGCATGTTCGGTATAGATTAAAATAGGATTAAAATTGAATAACTAGTCGTTATTGTTGACTTTTATTAGACGAGTGGGATTCAATAACGGTCATATTTTCAATTTTAATTGGATTTTAAGCACGATCGAACATGCCATAAATGTTGATCCGTTCATATCCCAATTATATATTTTCTCATCTCAATTACTATTAATTGTAAAATTATGTTTTAAAATTTTTATAAAATAATTTCTTGACTCCAAATGCAATCTGTTTTTACCGAGTTGCATCGTTAAATGTATGAAATCAGTAACTGAAGCGCCTGTAGCTCAGTTTCCTAAGCAGAAAGTCGTAGGTTCGACCCTACCTGGAGGGACTTTTTTCCAGTTTCTTTTGGAAGAAATTAAAGGAAAATTTTACAATCACGATTCCAAGCTGACATTCTAATTGTCGCGGACACAAATATTTATCAATACACTTCTAAACTTTTAATTAGTATACAAAGAGCCGCTCAAAGTGGTTCGAACTTAAATCGATTGATTGTTTCCCTATTTTCAGCATAAAATTAGTTCAAAAAATTTAAACTAAAATAGTTTGGTGTCATGAGAAAATTTAAAGAAATTGAACCATCCACCCTAATTAGGGTTCTAGAATATCTGTTCAATAACTTGATAGTATCGAGATTTTTTGTTAAATAACCTATTGAACGGGATATGACTGTCGTTGGATTGGATTTTGATCCAGATTCGGTGAAATTAATGGAGGATGAATTTAGGGTCTAAGTTCGATAGTCCGATCAAAATTCAAATTCGATAATCTGTTAACTAAATGGATCAAATGTTAATATAGGTCAATCCGATCAGATAACAAGCCGATTCGATTTGTTATAAATAGTTGAGTCGGTTAAATATTTTTATACCATGTTATTTGTCACTAAAATAAATGAATGAGAAAATAAAGAAATTTAAAATAAAAAAGTCATCAAATTTGAAACATAAAAAAAAAACAAAAAAAAAAATCAATTCACGTGCACACAATATTGTAAAAATCGTAATGTGTGGCGAGACGTTGATGTTTCGAATTAGGTGAGTTTAGACAAAGCCTACACATAAAAAAGGTTAAAAAAAATATTTGTTATTTTAATATTATTTTAAAATTTTAATTAATCTAAAAATTATTTAATAATACATACAAATTACAGTACCAAATGAAGTTTTAATAGCTTAATATATATATATATATTCGATAAAAAAAATATAATATAATAGTGTTAACTGAAATATTTGGAAAGTTTTAAATTTTTATTAATTAGTAAAAGATGGGAAAACGATTAATTTAATAAAATATAAATAACTATTTATATAATAGTACAATACGCTACGGTCAAATCAAATGTACAATAAATTATAATCAAACCAAATGAATTATTATCTCACATCAAAAGTTTATAATTATTAAGCAACTTTTTGTGCCTTTCAATTCAATTGGTTAAAAGTTAAAAAGAATTGAAAAGGTTGAAAAATTTTATAATTATTAAACTTGTTTAAGAATTGAAAAAATGGAATTTTTTTTTAAAAAAAAATTAATTTCAACGTTAATTTTATTTTCTTAGTTTCTTTAATTGTTGATTGGATATCTGATAACATAGCAAATCAGATCGGGAAGAGTTCGCAAATCGGGTTTTGAGTTTCACCAATGCAAAATCAAGTTTCAAGTTTAAAAAATGCAAAACTCAAGTATTTATTTATTAATTAAAAATATTTTATTAATTAAATATAATAATATATAATTAATGGTCAAGATACATAATTATAAGTCACAACTTTTATTGGTCACATAATATCAAATTAATTGGTCATCGATTATTTCGATATCACAAATCAAAAAATTTATAAACCAATTTACTTCGTTGGTTACAGATAAAAAAAAATTATAGGTCACAATTTATCCATCGGTCACATATTTTCAAAATATTAGTCACAAATTATTAAATTTTAAGGTCATGGTTTAACGAGTAGTCATAGAGAACCAAATAGCTGATCACATACACCAAAAAATCAACCCCCAATCCCGATCCACCACCAATACTTGATCACAAATCAACCAAATAGTTGTCACAAACACTCTTTATCCCATCGCCACTGTGGCGAGGCGTGGATGTTTCGGATTAAGTGAGTTTAGACGAAGCCTACACATAAAAATAAAAATAAAAATAAATAAATAAATAAATAAAATTAGTATTTTAATATTATTTTAAAATTTTAGTTAATCTAAAAATTATTTAATAATACATACAAATTACAGTACCAAATGGAGTTTTAATAGCTTATATATATATATATAATATATATATATATATATATATATATTCGATAAATAAAATAAAAATATAATAGTGTTAACTGAAATATTTGGAAAGTTTTAAATTTTTATTAATTAGTAAAAGATGGGGAAACGATTAATTTAATAAAATATAAATAACTATTTATATAATAGTACAATACGCTACCGTCAAATCAAATGTACAATAAATTATAATCAAACCAAATGAATTATTATCTCACATCAAAAGTTTATAATTATTAAGCAACATTTTGTGCCTTTCAATTCAATTGGTTAAAAGTTAAAAATAGTTGAAAAGTTGAAAAATTCATAATTATTAAACTTGTTTAAGCTCCTGTTTGGGCCACATTATTTTTTCATTCTCATTCTTCTACTCATTTTTAACCACATATTCTTTAATAAAATAATATTTTCCATCACATCAATAACTTTTCATTCTTTTTCAACCACACATTCTCTATCAATCTAATATTTCAGAATACATTCTTTCAAAATAATCACATCAACCAAAAAATGCATTCTTATAAAAATAATGTGCACCAAACGGGGGCTAAGAATTGAAAAAAATTGATTTTTTTTTTTTAAAAAAATTTAATTTCAATGTTAATTTTATTTTCTTAGTTTCTTTAATTGCGGATCGGATATTTGATAACATAGCAAATCAGATCGGGAAGAGTTCGCAAATCGGGTTTTGAGTTTCACCAATGCAAAATCAGGTTTCAAGTTTAAAAAATGCAGAGCTCATGTATTTATTTATTAATTAAAAATATTTTTATTAATTAAATAAAATAATATATAATTAATGGTCACAGATACATAATTATAAGTCACAACTTTTATTGGTCATATATTATCAAATTAATTGGTCATCGTTATTTCGATAGCACAAATCAAAAAATTTATAAACCAATTTATTTCGTTGGTTACAGATCAAAAAAATTATAGGTCACAATTTATCCATCGGTCACATATTTTCAAAATTTTAGTCACAAATTATTAAATTTTAAGGTCATGGTTTAACGAGTAGTCATAGAGAACCAAATAGCTGGTCACATACACCAAAAAATCAACCTCCGATCCCGATTCACCACCAATACTTGATCACAAATCAACCAAATAATTGTCACAAACACTCTTTATCCCTTCGCCACTGTCACTGTCACTGCCACAACCACAACCACCACCACCAACAATAACAACACAACACCACGACCACAACATCACCATCTCGCCACTATCACCACTACCATCAAACCAGATCTGAACCTACCAACCCACCACACACCACATCTGTTCCACAACTGATCAAACACCACACATCGGCAATGTCGCCACCACGACGCCATATCACCGCGCGCACACACCACCACATCCAACCAAACACTATCCACCAGATCTGAACCCACCACACACCACATCTACACTACAACCAGTCAAACACCACTACAACCAGCATCAACACCACCACCACACCCCAATGCAATACCATCACCAACACCACAACTCCACTCTGCCACTGGACACACACACACACACACAGAGCAGGCTGTTGTTTATAGGAGTGTCGCGATGCTATGAACGACAACGATGAACAACGCGTTTGTTGGTCGGCAGCTTCACAGGCAGAGAGACAAGGGAGTGGGGGAGGGTAAGCGTAAGGGTAACGAGAGAGATAGACGAGGGAGAGAGGGAGGAAGTAAAGAATTGATAAAGTTAGGTTATTAATATTATCTTTAATAATTTTATTATATTAATTAAAATATAAAATTATTACCTTCTTTTTGAATAATTAAAGTATTAAACTGTAAACCTATTTTTGGAAATCAATTTTTAAACATCTGGATTTGTGTAATTTCCACAATCAGATATGAATTCAATAATCAAATATCCATTAAATTATCGGATCGGATTGAATATGGATAGATCCGGGCCATTTACAATCGGATCAAGTCGAATTGAATAATTATCCTTATCAATATCTCAATATTTTATAATATTGATAGATCTCAATATTCTATCAATATCTCGAATATTGATAGATCCGGTCCATTTTAAATATCTTAATATTCTATAATATTGAGTCCAATTTGTTAAGATTATCTCATATGAAATATTTAGAATATCTCATATTCTAAATATGATCGCATTAAGTCCATGTTTGGCTCCAATTTGTTAAAACTCATTTTCTCTTTAAAATTCATTTTTCAATCACATATTTTATGGGTCTGCAACCTTTCAACAATAAACTTTATCTACTTTTATTAAAATTTACTAAAATATAAGTTCGATCGGTTGATCGACTTTGTTCATCAATGGCAACAAGTTGTTCAGCAGCATTTACTGGACAATTATATTTATATATAGGGCATGTTTGGTGGAGATTAAAATTATGATTTTGATTTGAGTCAAATTCAACAATTAATTTCAACCACATATTTTATGAGATCAACAATTATATAACCACATATTCATCAATTTTTTTAAAAATATACTAAAACTCTACCCTTCAAATAAGGACAGAAAAACAATACAACTTAAACTTGGCATGGGCAGAACTAATGCTACGCCAAGAAGACAACAAAGAAAAGAAAAGAAAAAAGAATAATAATATACAATAATATATTGCACCGGTGTTGTAAGAGCACCAGTTTAGGTTATTGAGTCATTTTTCTTTTGTATTTAAACGAATCTACAATTTAATGTAATTACCACAAAAACTGGTGATTAACAACAGTGATGATAGATAGTATTACTCAAGAGAAAAACACAAAGTGAAGTGGATCAAGTCGACAAGGAAATGCTTTCTCCTTTTTCTTCGACTCCACTTGCTGGCTCCAATGGTTACAATTAGAGAGCTTTTTGACACTCATGTTTAAATATTGACTCTATAAAATAAATAGTATTTTGTATTTAGAGAGTCTCTCGAAAATGTTCAAAATCCTAAGTTTAATATAAATATTAGACTCAGACTCGAGGAACTATTATTACACCATCAAAATCGACAAAATCACCTCGTAAGCACCAACGTGGCAGTGAAGGCCACATAAGCATTCAAGAGTGGGACGCGTAGGACCCAATGGGCTTGAATTTTGACAATATCATCATCCCTCATAGTCTTTAGCATAGGACTCCCATGACTTTTGGATCCAGATCGATTCTTAAAAATCAATGCGTGATCTTTGAGGATAAAGGAAATTATTGTAGAATCAATATTCGTAAGGAAACGAAGTCGCATGAGGAAAACAGACCTGTTATAAGGAATTTACGTTGACCAAATTGGGACTTTATGAACCGATGACAATATGACACGTGAAATTGGGATTGTGACATCTTAATTTCAATTCCACAAGGACTAGTCCTCTAGTAAAAAGAAAAGCAAGTATTCTTTAAACTCTAACAAAAAATATGCTTATTTATCTCACCGACACTAAATTTCCCGTGTAACTTATACAGGATCGTCGTAATATCAACAATTGCTAACCCCTTTTCTCAAGAATGGACCCGGGACAAGATTACATGTCGGGCTATTATGTAAAATTAAAATTTTTACTCCAAAAAAATGGAGTGTGCTGGGGACGGACCGGGCAACGGTCTAGTCCTGTCCCCCCACATCCGCCCCTGCCTTTTCTTGTTTATTGATTTTGGTAGTACTTGTCTGAATGTGCAGGAAATACACATGTAGGTAGAGATGTGGCCATAGATCTATTGACAACAAGGCCTTAATGAATTTTGTGGGCAATCTAGAATCATATTTTCATTGTTATGTTTAAATTTAAATAGTATTAAAAATAATACAAAAACTAAGTAAATTGGGCAATTATGGAGTTATTTTAATCCCCTTGCTTCGACCATGGTCTCGGTTCCTAATTCCTATTACGATTTCTAGTTGTCAACAACCGGTTAATTACATATTTGGAAGTTTGGGTACGGATTAGGGAAATTGAAAGTTTAGATACTTATATGAAACATATTTGAAAGTACAGATGTAGTCTAGAGAAAATTAAACGTTTGAGTACCTACAAAAAATAGAGTTCAAAGTTCAAGTACCATTGTTGTTTTTACCCCCAAATACACGACCCCTCTCTTCCAAAAATACTCGAACTCATATCAATGAGTTGGTAGGAACTTCACTTTTATCCAATCTCAAGTCTCACTCAATTTTATATTATAAATAAAGTTTAGAGATAATTGCAGTAAAAGTCTCAAACATTTGAAACATTAACAGACTTTTCTCAAATTTTTGATTTGTTGCAGGTGAAGTCCTTTGGTACAGTTTCCATTCATAATTCTGTCAGTTGATCAAAAATTTAATTTTGACCACATTTTTAATATTTTAAAAAGGAGGAAAAGAATAATTTTTCATTTATCACATTAAATAATTAA
>CAIGRQ010171953.1:0-15577 GCA_903798375.1 Fraxinus sp. D2006-0159 | reverse complement strand
ATTTAGAATTGTAATCTGTTTGGACGAAGCCAATTGGCGCACTTCCATTGCTAACCTACGAACCTGGAAAAGAATAATCCATGAAGTCAAGTAAATACTGCAGGTTCTTATAAATTCAAAATGGAACATATAAGTCAAGTTGCAATTCATTATCTTTAGGCAAAAGCAGTTCATACGTATCAGCGAGATTTAGCCCATGCTTGAGTCCCATTCTTTAAAACTCACTTTTGACCACACATTTTCCCAATAAAATAATTTTACACGTAAACTCAAAATTTCCCCTTACTTTCTAACTAGAAATTCTCCAAAAAATTCACTATTACAAAACATATTCTCCCNATTCTTTAAAACTCACTTTTGACCACACATTTTCCCAATAAAATAATTTTACACGTAAACTCAAAATTTCCCCTTACTTTCTAACTAGAAATTCTCCAAAAAATTCACTATTACAAAACATATTCTCCCAAAAAAAGGGGCTCAAACGAACCATTAGATTTTCCATCAGAAAAACTCCATGTCACAAGACCAATAAGCTTAAGTAATTTTGTCAGATGAAAGTCAATCTTACATATTTCTCAGGTCAGGTACATAAATAGACGTACCAAGCAAACAAATATGTACTATAAATGAAGATCATCAATCATCCTTTAATAGCTCTCACCAAAAAAACAAAAAACACAAAACAAACATCCTCCGTTTATTCAACTCATTGCTGGCCCACATCTGTACGTTAACCAGATTTGACTGTTCAAGAAGAAGGTACTATTGCAAATTTCAAGAAGGAAATTTAAACTCAATTTAAACTACAGACGAATCAAAATGCCCAAGTACAACTTTTTTCGTTCTTTCTGGTTGTGCACAAACCACAAATGGAATGTTCTCACATTATCTAAATGATATATTTTTCAAAGGATTTCAATACGATTGTTTTATATTTTCCATATTTTCTTGTCTTGGTTTAACTTTGGGGGTTAATGATCATCCAAGCCTTTACAAGTATGCATGAGCTGATATCTCATGAAATTATCTAATAATCAAGATTATTTTAATAGTGTTCAAATATCAATCGTAATCATGGAAAGCTTTTGTAACTAAGACTTTAACTTGATCTATGTAAATCCAAGAAATTGTCCAAAGCAAAAGAATATAAGCAACGAAAGTGGGAGAATTTCATATTTTCAGCTCTATCGTAATGATCAAATAGTAGTATGCATTCCTTTTCTCGGTTCATTATCTAATTAATTTTTGTATCCCAATGGCTTTCTTCCATCAAGGTTTACCTCACTTTTGTTAATTATGATTCTAATGAATAAAAAAAATGATATTTAACAAGCTCCATATCACTTCTTCTAGTTAGCAGTGTTATCTGAAACCAAAGCATTACAAGGCTAGGCAAATTACAATCAATAAGAATTGAACAACAAAATACGTTGATGAAACAGAAAACCAAACATCACCTTGCAAAACTAAGCTTGTAACAACCACGGACTTTCCCCTAAAAGCCCTTCCACTCAGGGGCTATTCCGTGCATAACTACACCTATGTACTATACACTTGTGGTTGGGCATGGATTTATTTCGGTCCCTAGCGATTTGAAGCCAAGACCTTCCTCTAAGAGGAACTTAAGTCGAATATTTGGGGACACAAAATAAATCCATGTTGGGGCTCAACCCCCAGTGGGCAGTAATGATGCACGGAGTAGCATCTAATCTAAAAGGCTTTTAGGGAAAGTCTGTGGTCGGTACAAAGTTGTTTAAACGAGAGTGTTAACACACCTGTGCAGCGATGGCATCAGAATGCTCAGAGTCGCCCCCGTCTGATTCCCCTGATTTTTCCATTCCTTTTGTCAAATGCTGCCAATTACAATTTATACAAAAATTAGATTATAAATTTAATAACCCCTTGTCTAAGAAGAAATTTCTCAATTCATATCCAAAAGAGTATTACACTGTTAAAATATCAATGCCACATTAACAAGTTTACGTCAATTAAAGAGAAATAAAATGCTCATGCACTACACCATGCTCCAAAATCTTTAGTAGACTCTTTTACAGTATCTTCTTAATTGTTTTTCTCTTGCTCTTCTAAGAACCAAACTTTCAGGCTTTATCATGGATACAAATGTAGGTTTTCAATATATTATATATACAGAGCCAATTCCAATCAACAACCAAAAGTAAGCATCCGGGTGCCAATAATTTAAGTATAAATAGCTACAATTACAGCTAAATTCAGAAAATCTAGAAAAAAAAAACAAATATATATTGGACAGTAAATAAAAGGAAACGAAATATAAGCACCTGTAGTTCACCCAATACGTCTGACAGTTTACCATTCTTTAGCAGTACCGTTCCAGTATACCCTAATTCATATAAAGAAAGATGTATTTAGTCAGATAAAACTCAAAATTCAAAAATTACAAAAACAAACATGTAAAAACTACACATACAGACACAAAACACAAAATATAAATTTACCTGCTCCTACTAGGATCAGGATCTTGGAGAAACCTAAGCCAGCGTTCATAGACATGGCGGCAGATCAATAAAACTCGAGCCGGGACGTCGTTTTTGTATATTTACAGATACAGAGTTATCGAAAAGGAGATTAGTTTTTATCTGCAAATTTAAACGGCGTCGTATCGGATGATGTCGGTGCGGGTCAATTTTTTGACTATTGGGCAATTCCCCGACCACGTCAGTATGTTGCGATTTTACATATGGAAAAGTCTACATGTACTGAATGAGCTACAGAATTTTATACAGCATTCTGACGTGGCAAATGTGTTTGAGAAGTCAATATATCGCAACTTTCCAAAAAAAAAAATAATAATAAAACTGGAAAGGGAAAAAAACCAAAAACTACCTTTCTTTCCCCATTCCCCATTTCACTTACCTTCCAAAAACCCAACGCGCAGAAGAACCCTTGGACATGGAAAATGAAATCATGGCAAAATCGAATCGATGATGCCGGCAACTTCGACGTCGGCGTCGACAAGAAGTTGAACCCGAACCCAACGACGTCATATCTACCTTGCGCCGACGGAAATGAGCGATTTTACGAGGAAGCCATGCAGAAAACCAAAAATATTAACTCCCAGTCCGGCAACCTCAACGCCGACGACGACATGGGTAATGATTAAGGATTGTATCTCACTTTACATATTTAAATTCGAAGTCTACTAGATTTTGTATGTGGTCGAGCTTTTTGTAATTTACTTTATTCATTTCATTTGTAGGAAGTTCTCATGATGAACACCTTCCCTTCCCAACATGTCAGCACTCAGCAGAGCATAGGCGATTTTGCTTTGATTTAATGTACATTATATGTAGAAGCAAAAGAAATGCTTGATGTGGATAGTTTTGATGAGAAACAGGCAAAGAAGACAGGAGTGATAGTTTTTTGTTTTTTCCTACATTTTGTGTTGCTTGTTTATGAATGATTTCAAAATACATTTTGTGGTTGCTTGTAATCTGGAAAGTTTTGTACTTGTAATCTGGAAAGTTTTAATGTATGTGGATTGAACACCACACCATTCCAGTTGTATGTGTTGGAGCTAGTTTGGAAGATCACTTGTGGTGTTAAAAGTGCTATTCCCTTTCTAAATGTGAATTATTTTACATCGAATCGTTAACAGATTTGGATCTCAGGCTGTTAAACTTGATTCTTTGTGCAGCATTTTGTTCACTGGTATTTAACTGTTGTTTAAATAGGTACTGATTCATTTAATCTGGCAAACCCTGCTCCATTTTATGCTTACAACATTCAGAAAATTTCTGTTCAAATAAAATTGCTATCTTGCAACTAAAATTGCTTACAATTGCTAACATCTAGTCTTGTTGATGAAAATAGGAAACATAATTGCTAAACTAAAATACATCCAGTCAAAATACACAAAATGCCGATGAAAAGAGGACATATACACCACAGGGATTTCATACAACACACCAAAGCAGTCACACATAATTCATATTAAATCTTCCGAAGCTCGTTTTCCCTTGCGCATGGTAACGTTAAGAGAAATCTCCAAGTCCCTCTCCTCGGTTATTTTTGCGCACACTTTCAACATACGGGACGAATCATGGACATATTCACTTCCATTCGTGGTACCACTTGATTCATCTTGCAATGGATATTCTTCGTCGGGCGAAACTTTAGAAAACTTGAAGAACTTGCATCGCGGGTACAAGAATGGAACAACTTCCCCTGATTCTTGGAGTTTTTTTTCTACCTCCAACCATCTAACAAACCCCTCTCCACAGTTTGGGCATCTCCTCTTTTTTGGACATTCCGGCATCATGTGTCCTAACCCCCTGCAAGATACTCAAATTCCTCTATTTCTCCCAGCCATCGACAGTCCTGATTCATCATAAATTCAATCAAGGTGAATAACATTACCCCTTCACCATAAATTGACATGATGAATAAATTGAAGTAGGATGAAAATGACTATCACCATTCATTCAATATTTTCTCCGAAAATATCAATCTTTCAACACAAATTGTTGTTTAGAATCCATTTGAGAACTAAGTACACAATTTACAGGAGCTTAATTAGTATATACTTCTTGAAAACACTATAAATTAATTCTGATGAAAGACACTTCCCTTAATAGATTTTATTTGTTTCTTGTAAGTGTTGAAACATAATGCCTCCGAAAACTTTCTTAAACTGGGAGTAAGCAATCCACTTCGGGATCAATACATCGACAGGAGAGGATGAATAAAGTCAAGCAGATGAATAAAATGAAGCAAGTTTCATTCACGAAAATATTACCCCTTCATCATATTAGAAACCCCTACAGCTCATTTCATAACTGATTGAAGAAAAAAAAAACTGCATTTCAAGATACTGCAAATTCTTCAATCTCAGTCGACCAACCCCTCACAAATCCTAGTTCAATCTCCATCCAGCAAACTCAACGTCAATAGCTTCCACAATTCACAACACCATAAGAAAACTCTACAGATTGCTTCTAAGATATACTCCACATATTCACAACACAGAAAATGACAAAAACTTACTCGGTCGTGTCGTCGACGAGAGGTCTTCGTACTGGGGCAGGGTCGTCGGAGATTTATCTTCAGACAGAGCAGATCGTCGCCAGAGAGTTATCTTCAAGGGGTGGCAAATCATGAGTGGAGAGAGAGAGAGAGTCGCTGGATCCAAGTGAGTGGAGAGAAAGGGTTTAATTTTCATCCAAGTAGGTTTCTTTAATTAAAAGGTGAATATTTGAATTGAAAATCTCACGAGATTTTGCAGTCAAACAATTGAGAAGATATTTATTTGCCACGTCAGAATGCTGTATAAAATTCTGTAGCTCATTCAGTACATGTCGACTTTTCCATCCATTTAAGCCACTTCTTGAGGAACAATAGCATTGTAGCTTTATATGACCAAATCATACTGCTAACTGCTACCGGNAATGCTGTATAAAATTCTGTAGCTCATTCAGTACATGTAGACTTTTCCTTTACATATACGGTATTTTGTAACGCTGAGATAATTTTACTTTACATAATTTTAGTTATAATAATAACTTATTATTAATTAAATATTCATAATTAGTTGAAGACAATTGTAGTAGTATTCGTCGTGTTGTTGTTGTTGTTATTGTTATTATTATTATTTAATTGGTAGAATTTTTACTTCAATTAAGATTACGTTATTGGTTCTTATTTAGGAGAATTATATGTTTCAGTCTATCAAAATAAATAAATAAATAAATAAATTCAAAAAATAGAAGTTGTCAAGTAAAATGTTCCTCAATATTTATCATAAAATTTATTTATTTAATCGATTATAATTGAGTCCTAAAGGATTTTTAAAAAGTTAATATTTTGCATTTACCTAGATTTTTAGTTTAGTATAGATATAGACGCCCTATGGACCAGAAAATTTATTATTTATCGTATATTCATTTATCAAGATTTTACTATGTGTATCAAAAAGCCGCCGGAAAATAGAAATAGCTAATTTGCACAAAAGGTCCCAACATAAGAATAAACTTTGCCTCGATGTCTAGATCCATTCCTCCGCTCTTAAGGGGCAGACCACCGTCCCTTCATACATTTATTTGTAGGAAATGACCGTCTCCAATAATCCTTCAGGCGATGCATCCACTAGAGAATTTCTATTATTTTCGTTGGTGAGTTGGTGGACCATCTCAAAAATATAGGTGTGTGTTTGAGCCACATTATTTTGGAAGAATGTATTCTGAAATAGTAGATTGATAGAAAATGTGTGGTTAAAAAATAAGGAAAAGTTATTGATATGATGTAAAAATATTATTTTATTGAAAAATATGTGGTTGAAAATGAGTAGAAGATTGATAGTACAAATTTTAATGTATACCAAATAGGGGCTATGTGACTTTAGGTCTTAAACTTGATTATTCATCAATTTAGTAATAGCATTTTAAAAAAAATAATAATAAAAATGATATTCAAAATACAGATTAATAATTTTCGAGATCAAAATATTTTATACCCTTTAACCATTTTTTTAGCTCTTCATATGACCTTTTTCAATAAGCATTTTTAAAAATTTAAATTTAAATAATATCATTTATTGACTAAGATAATTAAAGAAGTTAAGCAGTGAAACTTATAATTCATTAGGTACAATTAGCCTTTGTATGAAGTTGATTTTTTGAGAAGTGATTTTTCGGAGAATGTATGATTAAAAAGTAAGAAAAATTATGAAAATATAAAATTAAAATCTACGGAAAATGTGTAATTGAATATCTGACAAATTGTTTTCTTGCTGTGTTTTAATTTCTCAAGCTTGAATACGAAACGTGGGCAAAAAATCTGTCAACATTTTTGACAGAATTCCAATTGGAGATGATAACTTTGTGTTAGATGATGAAACATGGAATTTCTCACTATGGTTGAAATTCAATTTTTTGTGAATTTTCTAACCCAAATTTGTTCGAATAGAAAATTTTCAATAGTGAAATTAGCAATCTTTGAAAATTACGAAAACGTACGTTAAATTTATTAATTAATGTGTCATCCACTTTCACGTTCAATTAAAATTTAAGGATTTTTCTTGGTCGAGCTCGTTGCACTGGACTTGCCTATTGCGGTTTATCTTTCATGTGTGGTTTGTGGGCTATTGCACATGGAACGAAGTTTACCAAATGTGTACTCACGAGTAGAGGCTACGGGTTTCTACGTAAAAAAAAAATATTGATTTAGTGGCTAAAAATAATTATTAGGGAATGGCGAAACGCCATGCAATTTTATCTTGTTCTCCAACAATTGTGGTATCAGAGAGGGGCGGATGCAAAAAAATTTCGAAGCTTAGTAGGTGGTCTAATTTATTTGACTCATACTAGGCCACATATTGCATTCCCGGTTGGTGTGATTTCCAGATTTATGCAAAATCCCACAAAGCATCATTTTGGAGCAGCTAAAAGAGTCCTACGTTACATTGTTGGAACTACAAATTATGGGATATGGTACTATCAAGTTCCTAATTTCAGATTATATGGATTTAGTGACAGTGATTGGGCAAGTTCATTGGATGATAGAAGAAGTGTCTCTGCAAGTGTTTTTACTCTTGGATCAGGTGCCATCACATGGAGTTCAAAGAAGCAAGCCACAGCTGCACTATCTTCTTCAGAGGCTGAATATGTTGCAGCAACTTCAGCAGTTTGGCTTAGAAGAATTCTTGGAGATCTTCATCAAGTTCAAGAAGGAGCAACTACTATTTTTTGTGATAACAAGTCAACAATTGTCATGGCAAAGAATCCAGGTTTCCATGGAAGAATAAAATATATTGACATTCGTTTCCACTTTATTCGTGAGGTGGTTGCAAATGACACAATCAAGTTGGAGCATTCTGGAACAGAGGAGCAGCTGGCTGATCTTCTAACCAAAGCACTGTCAAAAGAAAAAGTTTCCTTCTTGCGGGCATGTCTTGGAGTGTGTGATTTTGAATCAAGGGGCCGTGTTGAAGAATGATTCAAATCAACACGTTTTAGTTTTTCTAATAAATTGTTAGGTTGTTAAGTATTTTTAGGACTGTTCCGTACATTTAGCAGAGTAAGTTTTAGATATTTGTTCCTCATCTATGCCTATAAAAAGTGTCCTACTCTAAATTGTTTTTGTATTGACTTATCAGTATTAATTAATGAAGAGTTCTCTGCCAACAACGTTTTTGTTAATCTGTCAACATCTTTTATCTTGTTCTCCAACAAGGCAAGCCCTATTTTCACTTTGCCTTATCATTTCATGCATCGCTGGAATCTTTACATTTAAAGGTTTAATTCTGGTTGATAAAAATAGTAAATCTAACGAAATATATTGTTAAAATTTGAAGTTTGATTAGTTAAAAAGTTAATTTTGCCATAAAAGTTTTATGGCAAAGTAAAATGACAATAGTCCATTTCATTCAAAAGGAATCAAAGATGAGCAATAACAAGCAAAAGAAGTCAATACCCGAACCACCACCATTGCTATCTGGTAAGAAACTGCAGAAGTCTTAGCCTTACCAGGTAGCCATGAACACAACTGGTGCGTTCTTGACTTCCTAAATCCACAATTCCAACCAAACAAAATACTGCTTCATTAATTTACTAGAAGACTATAACCCTGAAGAATTAGGACGTGGAGACACGACTTTGCTTTGTTGGAGATACCGGTTCTGCGTTATCTGGCTCCACAGAAGTCGAGAAAAAGTTGCCGTTGTTATTCAGGCAGTTGCCATTTCCATTGCCAGAACTAAGTGCAGCATTGATTTGTTGAACTGTGTTGCATATATGGTGATTAATGGCAGTGACACTTGAAAGATTGAGTTTTGCAGTTGGGATTGTGCTTGCCAGAACTTGAAGTCCAACGGTGAGTAGGCAACCGGAATCTGGCTGCAGGTTCCCGTTTTCTGTGGCTTCGCTGGTGATGCTGGTGTCATTAATGGTGTGTCCCGTGGGAGATATGATGAATCCCAAGGGAAGAAGGGGAATACAGGACGGATCTTCACCATTCATTGCTAGCTGGATTGAATCAACATCAATGGTGGTGTATACTACGATACTACCAGAATCATCTGTGCAGCTCTCTTGAAGCATCAGTTCTACATTCTGAGATGAATTGCTAGCAACCTGCCAGCATATATAAAGATATTGAGACGAATATTTTTAAACACGACCCAGGGATTAACTCATCACTTACATTGATCCGAAGAAGAGAAACACAGTTTCCAGGATGAGAACCATTTGCAATATGAGCAACCTCATGTAAAGAATTCCCATTGGAAAGAACATCCAACTGTGAAATACATATCAAATTTATAATTAAATCTTGTTTATAACTGGAAAGGATTTATAATTGGAAAGAATTCCCGTTGCAAATAACATCCAACGGGATGTAAATATTCCAAGAAGTTATTGGTTTATGCATGTAAACTACCTGAGCTCGACGTTGTTCGTCCCTCAAGAAATCGAATACATGGTTGTGAGGAAATGGTAACCAAATAGTGGATACAGCACCGAGAATTAAGCCGTTAGGTTGGCCGGGTTCTGTAACTTTCCTTGTGGTTATCCTAACAGTGTCCTCAGCAGAATCAGAAAGAGCTGTCCAAGATTGCCCACAGCATGTGCTTATGTTAAGACAGAATGTCCTTATCATCCTCTGGGCCAAGTTCATCAGATTTTTCCTTGCTTGAGGAGATGGGATAACTGTCAATATGGCAGAAAACAATGAAAGTTGAGTGTTGAAACATGAACAAAATCACAATAAAAACTATTCATATGTATACAAAAACAGGTGATAATATGCTAACATACATGATCATTTGTTAAAACAGGTAATAAATTAATGTGTCAATTTTATTTTTAGGATTATATATGTATTCGCAGATCCATGAATATTGCCAACATACATGATCATTGTACATTGTATAGAAATGAAGTGTACTCATTCACGATGTATTACTATGTTTGGCAAGATTTTATCATTAAAGTGGATAAATGAATAGTATTTGTGGGTCCCATTAAATATGTGGATGAGAAGATGTTTGATTTGTAAACACTTGCCAGGCATTGGATTTGTCGATGCAAATTTTCACTAGAATCTCACGCTTCTCGGACCAAGCCCCTGTTCGTTTGACATTAACTTCAAAATAAAATGAGTTTTTTTGCCTTTTTTTCCAAAATGTGGACTTCGCCATCACACAACATGGTCAAAAAAGTGGCTCAACGGTCAGAATTTTTCTAAAATTTGGAAATTAATGCCAAACAAACAGGGGCTAAAACTGAAATATCCTCCAAAATATTTTACCTGTGGCCGATAGGAACATTCAAATGCCCTAATATATTCCAGAAAAGATTTTGGTTGATTAGCAGTAGGGATAAACATATAAATGTGTGAACATTACAATAATTGGTCATAAATAGGAAAAAAAGTAGTTTCACCTCCAAGATCTGATATATTTCTTGCCATGAGGCTAGCTAACCTCTGGCACTGCCGCTGCAAAACTGCTAACCAACGCTGCGCTCCAAATGCCATACCATTACTCACAAAATAATTGAAAATTTGATGAATTGGACTATCCTCAACCTCTGCGTGTTCTACCCATGTTACCTGGATTAACTCGAATAACAACTTAATTAGTCACTGTGTTCTTCTTACAAATTTCACGACCACATATACCATTTTCTTAAGAAAAAGTTCAAAAATAATTGGGCTTTACCCTAGAGTAACCGTTGGGCATGTCTTGTATAATGCATCCTGAGGGACGTCGTCTGTAATAAGGAAAAGAAGGTGGATAACTGGTTTGCAAATTGTCGAGAGGAAAATCAACAATTGCCCAGGTTCCCTCTTCTGTATTTTGTTGGCAGTAACGTAAGAAATGAGCCTCTCTTGTGGGCACTAACGGAGAAAGAACTTGTAGTTCTGCATACATCTGTGAATGTCAAACGATAAGAAAAAATTATCAATTGTATAGAGATCGTAAAAAAATATTAAAAAATGAACACGATTTGATGGAGAAAATACTCACCAAATGAAGTGAACCAGTGGCATGTCCAGAAACACCAGAATGTACTACTTGAAGTGTTTTTGCTCTTGAAATAATGGAAGGAAATAGTTCCATCCATTTATTCTGAAAATAAACAAGGACATTAGACATATCAAATACATTGAAAAGAATTAAATATTGACATTAATGTCATTCATAAATAATCCACTTGGTTCAATTACCCGTTTTACCCGTAAATACTACATGAATTGAGTTCAAGAATAATAATATTTTCCATAGTAACAACCCTCGCCCCTGGGGTGGATATAACAAACATGCAGGGTGTTATCCTTAGCAATTATGCTATTTGTACAGAAAGAACGGTATAGAAGCAGTCCAAGAAGATGAGTTTGAGGGAAATAATTGGATAAAAGAGTTGAGCGTGTTTTATGATCTCTAATGATAAATTGTCATATGGCATTATGTAAATTTTGATGTGGTCCTATCCTCGGTTCATTTTAGGGTCTATTGGTGATGATGTACTTATTTGTTTTTCCAAAAATGATTTTCAAAGTTAGTTTGACGAATAAAGAGAAACTAAAGACGTACTGCATCTAAAAATGCATCAACCAGGGTAACGCTATTCATAATGATCATGGCAGTGCCCCGGGTGGCCTCGACCCTGAATTCCTGATGCTTGAGATTCATAGACCATGAAAACATTCTTTCATACTCTTCTACATTCAGTACTTCCTTCCCAGTATCCGTTGCTCGGATCCACAGTGGTTCGCCTGTCTGGCACATTTTCACGAGTTCATCCACAGATGACATTGCCAATTCAACAGCTAAAGCCTTTTCCTCTTCCAAGATCAGAGCATTCCCTGTCGGAAACTGGGGATTTTCAGGCATAAAAGGTAAAGAGATCATATCAGAGCAATGCTCCTCGAATTTTCTTCGATAAACACTCGTATCCAAGTCCAAGGAAGGGGCAAGGAGAGAAGTTGGTCCGATTCCCTGGATTTGCCTTCCATTGTATTGTTGAATAAGAAAGCATACACGCTCGAACTGATTGAAACATTTCGATCATCAAGAAAATAAAGTTAGTATTTTCTTGAAAATTGTTTAGTAATTAGAAAATGCAAAATATAACAAGAATTTTAACATGCAAACACAATGGCATGCTTAACTTGAAAAGCAATCTATTTCCTTCACTTTCCATACAAGAAAAACTCTAGACAGATCTTGAAAAGCTACGTACCTCTTCTTTGAGACGGGCATTTTCGATTCGAAGCTGCTGTTCATCAAATCCCATCTCTCCCAGCACGGCTGGACCTCCACAGTTCGGACACACAATATTCCTTAATGCTGCGTGCAACCGATAGTTCTCATTCTTAATGTTCTCATTTTCTGCCCTTAGTAGTACATTATCTTGCCTGTCTTGTTGTGCCTACATTAATTAACACAAAATACTTACGTTAGATCCATTTTATCGATTTACAGATATTGAAGGGTTTCTTAGTTAACCCTAAACGGCATGCATTAAAGTCATGTTCCCATTAGGATGCCCATGCAACAGTGGTGGTAGGGTTGACTGTGCAACCCCACAGCGTACATTAATGGACTAGTCTTTGAAAACAACCAAAATTAATGAGAAGCTACTCGTGCTCGCGTACGCGTTTTTACTTTATAGTTCTAGGACTTCCATTTTTGACCTTGTGTAATTATGATAAACACAGTCGTCATTGGGAATAGAGCTAGTTTTAGGGTTTCTCACTCACACACACCCAAGGGAGAGAGAGAGAGAGATGAATATGACGTTAACGTGCTTACCTTCATTTGGGTTCGGCGGTTTTGGAACCAGAACTTGACCTGGCGTGGCTTGAGGCCAAGATCTTGGCTTAGTTTCATGCGCTGTTTATCATCCGGGTGTGGACATTCCTTAAACAGCCTGCAGAATTTATTATTAACGATTAATTTATGTATACATATATATAATAAATAGAGAAAACATAGCTTCTTTACCCTGTGAATATGAATTAAAATTCAGATTTTAATCAAAGTCAAAGTTAACTACATATTTCATTGATCTCACAACTTTTCTACCGAATATTTCATCATTTTTTTTAAAATCAAAATTAACTAAAAATCTGATTTTAATTCTCGCTTAAACAGGCACACCCATTCACACACTAGCTATAGCCTGGGTTGAGTGGCATTTCACCCAGGCCGTTCAACGGTATTGAAGAGCTTATTTTGGACGCACAAAACAACAATGAGACACATAGTGAGGAGAGAGGTAATTTAATTCATACGCTTCCATTTCCTGGATCTGACGAGTGGTGTGGCGGTGATAACGTTTCTTCTTCGGCTGCGGCTGTACCTCAGTTTCTTGCTCATTTCCAGACACGCCTTCCATGTGTTCACTCCCGGAACCACTTTCCATCTCCTCTTTACTTGCTAAAACATTTTCTTCTTTCTGCATAGAAGTAATAGTCTCAAAATGCTAATTTCCCTGAAAATATTTCTAGTAAATGGAATCAAATATGTAGATGAGAGAGATCCTTGTAACTTACGGCCACAATGGGAGAAAAAATGTTGAAAGGATTGATGTTTCCCATGAAATTGAAGTTGGGGTTCTGGATAGACGAAGAATAGAGGGTATCAGAGGGAATAGTATTCCCTCCCATTGATGAAAGTACTTGGCAATCTCCATACATTTTTCCCCTTTGAAGCTTTGCTAAATGATGAAACGGTTGAGGTTAGGGTTTGCTTATCTTCTCTTCACTTTTAATCCTTTTCTGTCATAACCAAATTTCCAAACATCACATTAACTTGAAACTGAAAGAAAATATAACAGCATTCATCACGGAAAATCATCTAAACAACAAACAAAAAGGGACAAAATACCATAAAAAAGATCTGATTAATAGAGTAAAATAAAGAAAAAGATACAAGGGTTTTTGGGGTACTCAGAAAAATGAGGTGACTTTACGTATGAACAAAAAAATATTCAAGCTTTTATTGCAGAGTTCCAAAACCACCATGGAAGAAATTAAAAACCCAATAAAATTAATAAATGAGTTGAAAAATGAAACAAGAAAGGTTAGATAGATAAAAATGAGGATATTAAATACACTATACAGTGTCGGTGTGCTGTTCTTCCGTTTCTTCAGCTCTTTGCTTCTTTATCTTTCATTACACCTCCACCATACAAAATTATCTCTCTAGTTTACCGCGTGTGTACTGTCTTTTTCTTCTCTCTCTTCTAGTCTCTTAAGAGTTATATTGTAGTATGAATTTTCGCCCGGTTTAACATTCTTTACTTTTAAGTTATTTCTTATACTTATTTTCAATCAAACATTAAAAAAATAAAATATTCTATACAAACAAACTCAAAATTTTTTACTACTTTTTAACCTTACATTCTCTAAAAAAATTTTAATGAAAACAATGTTTTTTTAAATTTTGAGGATGTCAAACAGGTTTCCATGGTAAATGCGAGCATTAACTGCATCGTAAAGAAACCGTTGATCAGATGGCTGTTTCTTTCACGTGGCGGATTTCTGTTGGACCGGGTTCTGATGTTTCATAAAAGTCAAAACCTTTCAATCCTGAGTTGAGACGCTTTTTTGGGGCATGTAAGCTACATTCCAAAGGGTAAACAAAAAATATTAAGGTATAATCGTGTAAGTACGAGGTTAGCACTTTGGTAATGTGCAATATGAAAAGCTATTTGGGAAAAAAAAAATCATATTTAACTTAACTAAAAATAAAAATCCTATAAATACTATGTCTTTGAAAATACATCTAACATACTACACAAGAAATAATAAACCCATAAATAACTGCCCCAAAACTTCCTCCCATCAACATCTTTGTAACCGAAAACTCAATTACAGTCATATATTAGGCCTCTAATTACACGCCCATAATATTAGCAAATTCAAAAAATCAATTTAAAAAGGTAATCATAACAATGCATAAGATTTTCTGGCTGTAGCAACCTCAAGAATCAAAACCTTTAAGTCATTCCATGTGTGATTTCATATATATATATACTAGTGTGGATCGTGCGTTGCACGATACCCGGTATAATTTTTGTGATTCCAGAATTGAATAATTGCAAAAATAACATGAAAGTTAGTCAAGTTTAAATTACACCATTTACAATTATGTCATCTTATCTTATAGTTTCAATTTTCATATACATTCGTACCTTCAAAAACACCATTCTAGATAAACGAAAACATCAGCTTTCAAGTCAAGAAAATGATAAAAAAAGACACGAAGTATTCTTCAGAAAGCGTACTTATAGATGAAGGTGGATGCATTTGACCACAGGAAAGGAATTCCAAGAGCCAGAATCAGAATATGGTAATAATATAAGAGATGTAAATGATAATAACACAACTATATGGGTTTAAAGGTTGCCACTTCTGTTGAAGTTTATATCATTCTAGACTAATATTTCTGATGCAATTAAGAACAAAGAAAAGGACAATATGAATAACAGAGAAATTAAAAATACACAAAAGTGAATGCTAAAAACTAAACTATACACCAACGAATCCAATCATGTGTAACCCAGGACCAGTTTCAAACAATTTAATT
>CAIGRQ010171888.1:0-10572 GCA_903798375.1 Fraxinus sp. D2006-0159 | reverse complement strand
TTCAATCCCACTAAATTCAACAGAAATATGTGGGAAGTATGGACTCCATTGCTCGAGAACATCTCCAAATTAATTTGAACAGAGAAATCACTGTTTTACCACTAGCAAAACAGTATACTTTTGCAGTGGTTGTTCTTGAGCATTGATGATCCAAAACATATTGCAAAATTTGAGAAGCCATTTCATGTTTTGGTTGCTGGAGTTTTATCCATACCGATAAATTTACCTGGNCAAATTAATTTGAACAGAGAAATCACTGTTTTACCACTAGCAAAACAGTATACTTTTGCAGTGGCATGTAAATTGTTCTTGAGCATTGATGATCCAAAACATATTGCAAAATTTGAGAAGCCATTTCATGTTTTGGTTGCTGGAGTTTTATCCATACCGATAAATTTACCTGGTACTCCTTTTAATCGTTCAATTAAAGCTGCAAATTTGATCAGAACGGAGCTCCTGGAAATAATCAGGCAAAGAAAAATGGTCAGTTCATGACTGATTTTATCCCATATGCTAACTACCTCAGATTAAAATGGTCAGTTCATGACTGATTTGAATATTGCTGACAAGATAATTGGTTTGCTCATTGGTGGCCATGACACTTCAAGTGTTGCTATTACTAATTACTTTCATCATGAAATATCTTGCTGAGCTTCCAGGAATTTACAACGGTGTAGTAAAAGGTAATTTTCACGTTTTCAAGATTTGATTAACCACCTCGTCCAAAACTTTGAGCTATTTGAAAGCGAACACATTTATTTACGTTTAGCCTCGCCATGCTTCTCGCTCGATCTTGATTCATATTTCATCAAATTAGACCTGTTGTGTGCATATTTCCGATGAAACTAAATTCTCGAGCTTCTAAAGATTGGTTACATTTATTTATTCGAATTTAGTCTTTATATCGTATTTACAGAGCAAAGGGGGATTGCAGAGGGGAAACGACCAGGAGAGCTCTTAAATTGGGATGATTATACAGAAGATGAAGTTTTCGTGGCTAGTGAAGTATTCTGGCTCGCGCCTCCACTTCAAGAAAATTTTCGAGAGGCTGTTACCGATTTTACGTACTCCGGCTTCTTCGTCCCGAAAGGATGGAAGGTATCTCCGCAACCTATAAAGCACGGATACGAATATGACAGTTGACATGTAACTATATTTGAAAAAGTAGCATGGAGAGGTGAATATGCAGCGTCATATTTTCATACATCCTGAAAGGATGGATATTCTACGTAAAAATTTATAATATATTTTTTTTAATATTAGCCCAACTTTAAATATTTTTTCTCAATCTCCAAATCCCCCACTTCCTGTCCCTGTGATGACCGTTATATGATATTGTGCATGTAGTTGTACTGGAATGCAAACACCACGCATAAGAACCCGGAGTACTTTTCCGAACCCGAAAAGTTTGATCCATCGAGGTTCGAAGACAACAACCCAATTCCTTGTACATACATCCCCGTTTGGTTGAGGGCCAAGGTTGTGTCCTGGAAAAGAATATGCTTGACTCGAAATACTTGCTTTTATGTACAACGTCGCGAGAATGTTCAAATGGGAAAAGACCATACCAGATGAGAAGATTGTTGTGGATCCAATGCCTATGCCAGCAAAAGGATTGCCTATTCGCCATTAAAGCTGATGTCTGCGTCCTATTCTATAGATATTACAATAGTAAATAATGTCACAATGTGCTTTGTGAATATGCGTAAGTGCATGCTTATGAATAAGCTATATAATAAGTAAAACCTTTTGCTTAGAATATGGTTAATGAGTTGAAGTAATTGTATTTCCAATCAATTTCCTTTATGAATAAGCTACATATAATCCCCGCACATTTTTTGAGGCCCACATTATTCCTTTTGAAAAAATACTATTAAATTTATTTTTTTTTAAACGAATAGAACAGTAAAATAAAAGACAAAATCTGGCGTACACAGATTTACAAGGGAAAGGAAAGCATCAATTCAGTGACCTAATTGAGGCATGCGACCCAAGTGCAAATATTGTACCATTAATGCTTAAGCTGACTGAAGTCGCTGGGCAGGTGTGGTACCATTTCTGTGATGAACTTGCACTTGGTCACCTGCCAACTGCTGTACAAGGCAATGCTTTCAAGCTTGGAGATTCTCAGGGCACTTGGCCGAAATTCCTACTCTTTTACATATTCAGCACTTGTAGATAGATTTTATAGAGCCAGATAGATGAATAATGTAAAATACACTGATCATGTATCGTGCCAAGCAAAACTATGACGAGAATTATAATACGTGGAATCTGAAATGAGGGCTAAACATGACAAAGAAAACTCGGAGGAAAATGAAGAGGAAGAAAAAGGAGAGGAAAACAACTGGAAGGCAAAATTATGGCTAAACTTTCAAATTACACCTTCAAACTTCTTACAACTACATAACTGAAATTCCACTTTAGCATATTGGAAGACTTCAGAGACAAAGTAGACAGAATTTCATTTTTGGCTTGTACATAAACTTCACTGGACATCATGCATTGGGACATTGTAATATCAGCACGCTTCCTTAAGCTAACTAGGTGCACCCATTTCCTGTAGAGACAGAAGAAATGAGATATGAGACCTTTTTTGACCACCTTTTTGACATGAGTCGGAAAATCATATATAAATCCAAGGGTATTGGTTCTATATCCAAACACTTTTATCATCAGACAAGTAAGAATCAATTGCAGAATAATAGATATGGTTCACTTTCTCAATGTTTATAGCCATTCATGAAAAAGCAAATTTTAGGAAGCTTCATAAGACTAACTTGGGATTTTAACGTCATTCATTTCTATATCAATTGAGGCGGTCACCACACAAACATTATTATGTTACAAACAGCTTATAATTCAAGTACAAGATAGACATCAACCACATTTCAAGCATGCAAGGATATCTCACCCCATATATGGCGCAGTGTCTTTCCAAGTTCACTATAAAATCTTCTTGCTGCAGGATCAAAAACTTCTGCTTTCACAGCTTCCTGAATAGCAGACAAGAACTCTCGCCTTGTTTTTGCAGAGACGATCACATAATTTGATCCGTGGATTGTAGCCAGGTCCACCAACTGAGAGAAGGAAAGAGGTAATAGTTTGCTTGAGAGATCTTGGGAACCATTCATGTAAAAGCATGAATGAAGAAATGCAAGATCTAAAAATAAAGACATTGGTTATTGGTTACTACTGTTATCTCTCTATAAATTCTCTCAGATAATTTTGAGTCAAATGAAAAAAAGAAACGAAAAAACAAGCTTGATACAAGCAAAAGATGTCAATAGCCATCAAATAATTCCCCTTGGTATCTACATTTTCTAGGTCGCTTGGTAAATGACTACCGAAAGTAACGCACATTGCTCAGTAGAAATACCGCATATTGTTAAATGCTAATATGAATTACCATAACAGCCTCCCAGATAAGTTTTTAGAATGACTACTTAAAATCTTTAGACACCACAATACTGGATTAGTGAAACTATATGATACAAGAATATTAATTTTCAGGATTAAATCTAGGAAATAGACAAGCAAAGTGGAAGAGGATCTTTTTCTTTTTTTTCTGAAGTAAAAAATGCAGATGACCAGAAATAACTTTTTTTTTATTTTTTGATAGATAATCCAATGACGACCAGAAATAACTTGCCTGCTGCAACCAAGGTATTATAGAGTTCATAAATCTTTGCTCCAAGAAGTATGATGCCAAAATGCTTAAAAGGTCACTTGCAATCTTTTGTGATAAATTTTCAAGAACAGGGCCCGTTCTATCCAGAAGCTCAAACAAAACAAGTTCATTACATGAACGTATAGCTTCCATGTATGCCAAGTCTAGATCCCCACCAGACAAATAACTTTTCACAGCATTCCACGAGCTATTGTTGGTTTCTGGTTTATTTAGCCGAGCAATAGTAGGCATCGGAGCAAAGACATTGTCACTTCTTGGTTGGTCACCATGAATTTTTGGACCAGAGATTGTCAGTGTGCCCTTCCCAACAGAATTTCTGCTTAGCTTAGGAGTGGTATCGATCCACATGTCCATGGCTTGTTTACTAAGGTTGCTTGGTCTGGTCCTAGTACATGTTTTGTCCTCCCAAACTTCTGTATTTTTGGTTTGAAGTAATGCAGGCTGTCTATTGCGTATATCCACGGATGACCTTGGAGTGCATGTAGAAAGTCTAGGAGAAGCTATGCTAGGACTTCTTTTCAAAAGTTTTGTTGCTAATGCATCTGAATATCTTCCACCATGAACAAGTTCTTGTGCCATTTTTTCAACCACTTGTTCAAGACTCGACACCTTCAACTGTACTGCTGACATGCTATCCATTACGTTGTTTGTGAACACCTAAAAATACAGAACTGTTTATCAGAGCATAATAGAATATCAAAATACCTGAAATAAAAAATCATGTAAACCTATTTAAAAATAAAATAAAAATTGGTCATTAGATAGAAAAAATGGGGAAAATACAAAAATACAGGACTACAACTTGTCTTTTGAAGGCCAACTGTTTTATTAACAGGTGTAATCAATTTAATATTAGTAAACAGATTTCAAGATCTAAGTCTCTTGCCTCAAATTTTAGGCATACCACGTGCCATATGCTTACTTTCTTGTAACAAGTTCATATCTTACACAAATACTGGTCTGTAAAAAGGAGTTTTCTTTGCTGTCGAAAACTTAGAGCTCCTCTTAAAAAGGTCAGAAAAGCAAGGTGGAGCACCAGTTGCTAAAACTCACAAGTCCAGTTTGTACCTAATAAGTCAGCTATGATGAAGAATCGACCTCACCTTTAACAAATCCATCAAATTTGACTGCTTACTTTCAATCTCTAAAAGCTGCTTCCGAATCAACACTAATTCTTTTTCTGTTTGTGAACAACAGCCATGCATTATTTGAGAACTTGATTCAGTAACAGTGGAATCCAAGCTCCTGCGATCGCGCATGTTAGCAACATATCTTTGCTCTTCTATACTAACTTCTTCAGCAGCAAACCGCTTACTAGTTCCGGTTGATTTCACCAAACTGATGTCATCAAGAACATCACAATGGGCTGTGACAATCTTTGACTTGATGCTTTCAGAGAAAAGATCAGAAACAGAAGATGATTCCTGTTTGTCATCTACATAACCATTATCTTTGTCACTCCTCGTGTCAGCATTGCTGATTTCACATCTCTTGGTAACCGAGCTACCCTCGGATTCTTCATTCTGAATGTCTGCCACAGAAATTGTACGACTTTTTGGAACTGCAATTTGTATTTGCCAATCATTTGTTTCAGAATTCTGAGGTTTTTCAACCTGATTTCTGAGTGGATTTCTCAAAGATAGAACCCTTCTCTTGGACAAGTCACCACCAAATTTCTTCAGTGTCAGGTCACCAGTGCTAGTGACATCGCAATAGTCATCTCTATATGCAGTTTCTGCATGAGTGAACGAGTGTTACATACAAATATACCAAAGCCTGTGACACCAACAATGATGAAACAGACAATAGGCACACGGTTGCATCAGACAACAGAAATTGTGCAATTTTGTAAAATTCTCTGATGGATTTATCTTAATGAAATCTGGACAATATGCAGTTGTGTTTTCTCTTTTTACCTTTTCTGCCTTTTGCATCTAGGTCCGTGGAGTTAACTACAATCTTCTAATTTCTCAGTACTCACAGGCCTATATTAGATTTCTAGTCGTTGGTACTCCTCGTATCAGTGAAGCTCAACATTATTGCTCAGGAGTAAGATATGTTAGTGCTTGATATAAACATAAAAAACATTTAAGTCCCAATTACAAAAACTGACTCATCAAGGAAAACAATATGATACAAGGACAGCCTGTACTATGTCATCAACAATTAAACTCTCTTCAGTGTTAGAACCACTGTCTAGGTCGATCAACAATTAAACCAAAAAGTCTTTTTCCATTAAAAATCTTAAATTAGAAACAATTATTTATTGTAAACATCAATGAACATAAAATTAGCATACTAGGTTTGACATTAGATTAACTTAAAATATACAGAAACCTCATTAAAATGGTGTAACTTCATCTCTAATTATCCAATTTGTAGAAATACCAGGGTTTATGAACTAATTATAATGAACTGTATGTGATAAAGGTATCAGGTTCTTGTAGAAGTTGACCACAGAAAACATCACTAAATCCATAGAGAATGATAAGTGTGAAAGTCATTTCAAGTCCCATGTCAACAATGTAAAAGGAAGAACATCGTTCAAAATTTTCCCAACAGAAAATGTAAAGCTAGCATGAGATCAAGTAACAAAAGCAATAGATACAGCAGCGACTATGCACCTGGTTGTTGCTAGCACATAAAAGACCATGGCACTTTTGAACTAACCTTTGACAGAAGATCCAGCTTCTGAAGGTTCAGGAGTAGCGGACCCTAGAAGATTTTTCCAGAGATGCAAGGCCTGCAGAGCTGTGTCTCTAACCGGTTTCACCTACATAAAGAGAGAGAAGAATATGAAAACCCAACTTAAGCATTAGCAAATTGAAGCTCATGGAGTAGTGAATTATTGAATGACACAGCTAACCTTGTCGAAACGACATGATTCTAAACTGCCAATGCATGAAGACCTAAAAGAACCTAGGCACACTCCACCACTAGAAGCAATATCCCTTAATGCTGAAGAGGCAGCTTTGCGTGTTGCCCAATCACTGTTCTTGAGTGCTTCCTGAATGCTAGTTATTGCAGCAGATAAAGCACTATGTGTTGCAGCACCACCAGCCTGAAACAGTTTGAGAATAAACTAAATTCATATTGATTTTATAGTAAGGCACTCTGCTATATGTTAGAAACGCATACTATAAAATGCTCAGGCATAATAATTTCCTAGTGTTGAATGGAAATGACTCTACTTTACTATATTGATTTTATAGTAAGGAGTGCTTATATAGCAAGATGCATTATCCAAATAATGCATAGCAGGACAGAATCAGAAGGCACCATCCTTCTATTTCCAGTATGGGGTTATTAATTTCCTAGTGTTGAATAGAAATGCTCAGGCATAATAATTTTTAAAACTTGAGGAACAAATGGAAGGCTTTACATGATAATGCATTGATTCTTAAAGTAGAACTATCGTTTGGTAATTATTAAGCTAACACCAATACGCCAGAATACTTTTCTTCCAATGTATGCTCGGTATTATTCGTAAGACGTCTACACATATCAGCAAAAGACGCCTAATGGAGAAACAAATCAAACAGAAAATTTATGAGCATTTGGGAGAAACAGACCTGAATGATACTTCTATTCAACTCAATGATTGCTGGTTTTGCCATGAAATGAGGATTCTTAAGCAACTTAACAGTCCTTGCCAACATCTTCTGCAAAATTGAAGCAGGAGGATTGTGGATGCTGTCAATGACACGCGACAAGCACAATGCAGAACCAAACTGCACCTGCTTGTTCTGCTCACCCAATGATTCGAAAAGAGGCCTCACCAGCACAACAAAGACCCCATCATTTTCACCAACACTGCCGTTCAACTTGGAAGCCAAGATTCCCAATGTTTCTATGCATGCATCCCTCACAACAGAATCTGAGTCCTTTAGTCGCTTAACAATGCTAGCTACCATCTTCCCAAGATAGGTTCCAATAAGACCCTCATGAAAAGTAGCAAATACGCCCAGCAGGCGAACACATTCTTTACGAACCATGCTTTTCTGCTTGGAATCAGTGTCTAATATGCAAGACAGAAATGGGGCAACCCCATCAGGGGTCAAGCATTCTATGGTTTCCTCAAGCTCCTCAACCCCAATTTGGTAAGTGTCCCTGTCTGCAAGTTTGTTAAGTGCAAGAATCACACGATTTTTCAGCTCGAAGACAACTTGCTGATTATTCACCCGTGTATTTCCTTTCCCTTTCACCATATTTATATGTGCCTTTATTTCATTCACCTTTACACTAAACCGTGATTTTATGAGATTTTAACTATGGCGTTAATCTTTAAACTTCCGACCCATGGCTCTGCCCTTCAACATTCAAACATAGCATGTCAAAAAGCTATCAAATGTTTAAAAGCTAAAACATGAAGATCCATTCTATGTTAAATAATAGCATCTCAAATTATAAAAGTTGCAAATAACAAATTGTAAACTACAGCAGACAACTTAAATAAAGTAACATAGCATAAAGAATCCTTCTCTCTCTAGAAAAAGAAGATGCTCCATTTGGTTGATTACAAAGAAATACATAATACACACTTGGAAGGAAAAAAAAATATTGAAGTATTCAACTAACTTTACTCCAATCCTCTCAAGACTCAACAAAAAAAAAATCAAGAAATAACGAAGTGCCCAGAATTTGTAAGCAACCAATAACATTTACTAAAACTTAGAATGAAATTTTAAGCAAAATATAAACAACAAACACGTAGCTACACAAACACAAACAGCAAAGCATATTCTCTGAAACAGAGAAATATTCAATTTTTTACAAAATAAAAAGTGCCCAAAAAATCCAAAAAAAAAAAAAAAATATATATATATATATAGCTAGAGCAGAGAGTTACATGTAAGAGTAGGACAAAGCACTTTGGGTCTTCTTGGGAGAGTTCTATGGACTATATAGGAATGAAAAACAGACATTGGTAGTATTGCTTCGGAACTGGCAAAAGAGAAAGTGAAAATCCCATTTTATTCAAAAATTAAAAATAATGGCATTTACTAATTTGAATGTTCAAATTTGAAGATAATAATAGAATATACGAATCTCAATGTGCAGAAAAAGAAGTCAAGAAGCAGAGTTCGAGAAGAGAGAGAGTGTGTTTTGGCGGTTTGGATTGCATTTCGAAATTTAGTGGGAGCGTTTGGTACGTGGCCATGTGTGGGCCTTTCTTCAACTCTTTGCATAAAATTTGGTGTTTTGATGTAAATCAGAAATTTTTTTGAGAATCTCATTTTTTAAAACATTTTCAACGCTGGAAAAAGTAAAAGGTTAATAGTCAAATAGTCAAATCAATTGCTACTAATTTAGAGATTAACGACCTAGTTTTGGGTGAAAGTGATCATGACCCGTTTGATTGACCTCCTCCGCCTTTCTTTAATCCAGGTCAAATTCTGATTGTTTTGTAAGCGAATGAATCTATTTCCATTTAATTTAATCTAAAAAGAATAAAAAAATTCATATTCGGTAAGATTCGAACCTATGATATTGAGTTTTAGAAATCCTTGTTCTAACGAATTGAACGAATAACGTTTTTTTATCGGAATAAGATAAAATTATAAAGAAAAAGGATTGTTTTGTAACCATAATCCATTGATGCAAGACTGTATAGAGAATGACTGTTTTATAAACCTACTTTGTTGTATGCATATACAGATGGTGTTTGACGGGGATTAAAATTAGATTTTTAGTAGATTGTGACAGAAATTTTTGAAATATGTGGTTGAAACACCCATGAAAGATGTGGTTAATATTGATTGTTTGGCTTTGACTTAAATTAAAATCTAATTTTAATTCTGCCTCAATATTGTTTTGAAAAATGAAAGATTATACTAAATGTCAAAGATTTTGAAAGTCAAAAATTAGTTCTGATATTAAGAAGTGATTTTTGAATAATTTTTTAAAAACTATTAGGGTGCAATCGAACATAGAATTTGCATGGAAATATAATAGGATTAATCCCTATGTACAGGGATTAATTTACAGGGGCCTTACATGCCCCTCACATGGGATTGGGCCCCACATGTATTAAAAAAAAAAATTAATTGCACGGACCTCACAATGTGTGTTGTATGTAAAACTTTTGTACAACAATTTCTGTACCACAAGCATGATTCAATACAATAAATTCTAGCCAATTGAATTGTTTAGAAATTAACGTTTTCTGCACTTTAAACCAATTAACTTATCCAATTTTGATAATATTTTAAACTCGATCAATCTATGGAAAGAGTATGCATTATATATATATAGCATTTTTGGCAGCTTCCGACTGTCCTAAGCCTCGAGCAAGTTGAGCCCTGAGAAATGGAAATTGAAATACATTACACTGGTCTTAAACACCACTTGATGTTTGGCGCATTTTTGTATGGGTCAGATTATGCTACCTCTATTTCTAACATGAGCCAATGGAATTTGAAATTCTAAAGAATATTTCTCCATACAAAAATTAGAGAAGAAATTTGGAATGGGAACAATGAAATGTTTCAACTCTTTATCTCTTCTCTTAAAATCTCAGATCAGGTCCATGCATACTGTGGGTGTTTGCTGGAAATTAAAATTAGTTCTTTAGTATATTGTTATAGAAATTTTTGAAATGTATGGTTGAAAAGCTGTGGGACATGAAATATGTTAATATTGATTGTTTGACTTTGACTTAAATTAAAATCTGATTTTAATTTGAAACAAACAAGGCTAGGTAATTTAATAGAATACATACAGCATGATTATGATGGCTGCTGCAAAATTAAACTAGTCTTCAAAAAATGGAAGTTGGACAATCCCGGTCGACCCTTCGGTGCCCCCACCGGGTTTTAAAACTATGGTTTTATCAGTAGGATCTACAACGCTGTCGTAAGCAAGTTGATGCAAACTCAATC
>CAIGRQ010171865.1:0-11314 GCA_903798375.1 Fraxinus sp. D2006-0159 | reverse complement strand
AAATAAATCGAACTTAGTCCATCTAAAGATTCTTTTTTTTTTTTTTTTGATACCCAAGTGTCCACCTTTGACGACTAATCATGGGGTCTACGCCTTGACCCCTCAAGACGCGGACCAAGTAAACCCTGGAATGTGCCCTAAATTAGCCAGGGTTCAAGGGCCCCCTACCGATCTGTCAAAGTGTCGAACGAGTCAACACATATTGCACATTGCCTTTCAGAAGAGAATCTGCCTTCCAAGAGCTCCACGAATCGAACCCGCGACCTTTGAATTGCCAGCAACTAAGAGCCCCGTCCTTGCCAGTTGGGATGTGCCCCGAGGTCTAGTCCATCTAAAGATTTAATAGCTACTATGGTTGGACATGACATTTGTTAGACTAAAACGGTGCCAATAATATATTATTTAACGCTAGGGACTAAATATATCAAGAAAATAGTTTAATGACCAGTTTGAAAATTTTCTTGAATTTCAGTGACTACTAGTGAAATTAACTCCTCTTTTAATTTTTGTTTTGCAAATAGCAAGTCAGGGGTAAAGTTGTAAATTCCTAAAATAACCCTAATGCGAATATTCCTGTTGACAGGGGTATAAATGTGTATTTGTTGAAAATGTAGGATTCACATTTACAATTAAAGCAAAATTTGAGGCACCTAAACAGAAAAATAAAAAGTCCCTTCACCCTGCCGTCGTCGAGTTCTGACGACACCATTTAATCTAACTTTATCTTTCTCTGCACCGTTTTCTCTCTCTAGATTCGTCAAATCTCAAAGGTATGCTTATTTAATTGTATTTTTAGTCAGTATTGTTATGAAATTTTATGTATGTATGTGTATATATGGGTGTTTCTATGTATATATCTGTGTTTTAGGTATCAATGGTGTGTTTCGGTTGGGAATATTATATGAGGTAATTTCTTGTTTTGCAGATGGAAGAATTGTAGCCGAATTTGCAATTTTGAAGCGGACTGCGATTTAGGGTTTTTCGAGTTTGGATTTGGGCGTTTCTGGGTTTTTGTGGAAAGCTTGGGGGATTTGATTTATTAGAGTTTTCATACAAAAAAGGGAAAAAATTGTGGAAGTTAAATTGATTGAATAGTTGGTTAACGCTGCAGTGTTTGGTTGTGTAAAAATTGGGAGAAATGCAAAGAAGCTGTCTTTATTATTCATTGGAGGGTTTGGAGGGAAGGTGAGGGGAGTAGTAGGAATCTTCGGAGTATCAGGCTGAGTGTGCCCTCGACTTCATTTACTGCAGATTTTAGTGTTTTTTTTCCCTTTTTTTTCAAGGTGAGTTTTTAGCTTTAATTTCTGATTCTTCGATTTTTTAATTAATATAGCAAGTGTTTATTGATTGGTTAATTCTATTGAAAGTGTTTACTGATTGGTGTTTGTGATTTGCTGATATAGCTGAAATTTGAATCCATTAAAGTTGGAAATATTCGTTTTTGGAATATCTATGTCAATGTACTGTAAAGTTTTTAATAGTAGTACCGGTTACGATCCTCCGTTTTTGCGTAAGCAATGAGCTATACATTGAATTTGGTAAAAACGCAGCGATTCACGAGTTTCTACATAACTTTTGCAGATTCTAATATTTTGCACGTGACTAACATTTTCCCACCCACCTCCTCCGCCATTATTATTTAGCGGTTGGATTGATTGTTGAACATCTCCACATGAGCCCCTGTTGCACCTCTTGTGCCCACTTCCCCTCATCAACAGCTATTTGAACCATGTTATCCATAATTGCAGACGAACACTGCCATGTCAAACGTTTCACGAGAGAAAAAAAAAACAAGTACTTCCTTGCAGAATGCAGGGAAAGAGGGTACAAAAAATAAAAATAAAAATCCTACTGGGCTGATACATGAAAAAAAAAAAGTTTCCTTTTGCCTTCAAAATTTAATTGGCTTGGGGCTACCCCCCTCCCTATGCCCCTGTTTCATTGGTCAACTTTCACCATAGCTAGTGCCACAATTTTTGCCTTATTATTAAAAAATTGTTTGGAAGTAGCTCCACTAATATTCAATGCTGCATCTAAAAGCTGAGAAGGAAAAGGAAAGACTGCCACCGCCCCAATCCTCTGTAGATGATGACTTTCCCCAACAACTCAACTACGGGAAGTTAGAAAGAGGGAGAAAAATCTCTAAAACACCAAAAAAATTATATTATATTCTGTCTAAAATTCTCAAAAAGAGCTTCATGATTTAGTGAAACAAAACAAGAATTAGGAGTCATGTTTCCTTAATGGATATGGTCTTGGTCTTGGTAGGTGACAGCGACACTTGATAATGGAGAAGAGGTAAATTGAAGGTAGGTTGTCCCCAGGCTGTCGATAACTTAAGTTGATGATGATGACACTTGATAATGGAGAAGAGGTAAATTGAAGGTAGGTTGTCTGCAGGCTATTGATAACTTAAGTTGATGATGAAGTTGATGGTTGATGCTGTGATGGTCCCTAATGACTTTGGCCGGTGGTCATACTTGGGTCACAAGGTCCGTAGTGGTGTGTTGTGCTGGCTTTGAGTGGAGTGATGGTGGTCTTAGTTTCTTGACAGTGTTGGCATCGGGGTCTGAAGTTAAAAGTGGAGTTTGGCTAAAACAAAAGAATGTAGTGGAGGAATATGAAGATTAGATAGATTCTTTTATTTTGATGAAGTGAAATCTTGTTTCGGTTAGGAGAGCCTTTGTGGCTAATATGAAACTGTTTAAAAACCTCCAAATGAAAAAAGAGGGGCATTCATTGGAGATATATAAATAGTTTAAATCTTGTTTCGGGTGAGCTTAATAATATGGCATTACCTGAACAAGTAGATAAGACCATCTTTGTCTGCTCTTTGCAAGTTTCGGTGTCTCTGTATGACCTTTACAAAATGCTTTAGTTTCACATTCCTTAATTTGTTTTTTAGTATAGATTTTCTTATAGATGATATCTTATGTCATTAGGAGCAAGTGGAATTTGTTTATTAGTATAGATTTCTTATAGATGATATCTTTTATCATTAGGAGCAAATGGTTATTACTGAGGCGTTTGTATGGCCAATAAAAGATTCTATTTTGAATCTTACGTATTCAACATTTGAGGAACTAGCTTAGGGCTTTAAAAGTTCTTATTATGATTAAGTAAGCTGATCAAGAAGCCTTTTTTTTTTTTTTTTCAAGAACAAATAATGAGGATTGAAGTCTTAGTAATGATTTTTGGATTTGAACCATAAGAGATAATTCATCTTATTTTGGACTGAATAGAGTGGAGTGTAAGAGCCACCAACAAATTCCCAATATTTTCATTATTTTTTAATGAAGTTAGTGACAAGTTCCATTGGTTGGATCCTGGGGTTGGGGTGGTGAAAGTATCAAATGTGTATCAACTCTTTTCTCACAACCATTATTAGGAAATATGAGTGCTACTATTTTCGCTGCCTCCTCATTTCAATGTCATTCTTTATTGCAAGATATAATGAAAAGAACCTGTGATCCATTATTTATATGGAACATTGTTTCTTAGCTCCAGTTAGCTCATAAATTTATGGAGAATCAGATTTCTGTACTATTATTGTGGGATGGTCTAGTGTTGGTGATTGTGCTTTTTCCAAATTGCCTCAGCAGTCTCTGCCTTTCATTGTTTCTAATCTTCATTCTTTCTTTTCCAAGATATTAATTTAAACTTCACGATTTTGTAGGAGCAACAAGAAGAAATAGATAAGCTCTTATAAAAGACACGACGAGAAATGCATGCAACCTTGCAGCCTGGTGGTCGTTCTCCAAAGCAAGCTAATGGTCCGACTTCAACCGCACAATTGAAACCTGGTTCGGATAAAAATCAGAACAGCGGGACTTCTTTCCCTCCTCAAATGAAAGGAAAGAAGAGGGAAAGAGGAGATCATGGTGCTGATTCCATCAAAAGAGAACGTTCTTCAAGAACTGATGATGGTGATTCTGTTCAGTACAAAACTGATACTAATTTGAAATCAGATATTGCAAAAATAACTAAAAAGGGAGGCGTTGTGGATTTGGAAGGGGTTGAGAAACTCGTCCAAATAATGCAATTGGGTAGAATGGAGAGAAAATTGGATTTGATTAGTCGTTCAATGCTTGCAGGTGTGATGGCTGCCACTGATAAATTTGATTGCCTTAGTCGGTTTGTTCAGCTCAGGGGTTTGCCTGTATTGGATGAGTGGCTCCAGGACATTCATAAAGGGAATATTGGTGATGGTAATGGTTTGAAGGACAACAATGCATCTGTTGAGGAATTTCTTTTGGTTTTACTTCGTGCACTTGATAAGCTGCCTGTGAATCTTCAAGCCCTTCAAATGTGCAACATTGGTAGATCTGTGAATCATTTACGTTCACATAAAAACTTTGAAATCCAGAGGAAGGCTCGGAGCTTAGTTGAAACATGGAAGAAACGTGTTGAGGTTGAAATGGCTAGCATTGATGCAAAGTCTGGTTCAACTCAAGCTGTATCTTCATGGCCTTCCAAATCACGCCTTCCAGAGGCCTCTCATGGTGGGAACAGAAATTCAAGTGTGGCTGATATTGCCATGAACAGCTCAATAACTCAGCATTCCGCATCTAAAACCACTTCACATGGGGAAAGTAACACAAAATCGGCATCCTCGTCTCCTGGCTCAATGAAATCAGCATCATCCCCTGCATTTGGCAAGGAGAGCCAGCCCAGAATTTCTGTGGATTGCACTTCTGATACCCCTTTAATTAGGGAGGATAGGAGCAGTAGCTCCAATCAGTCTCATAATTACTGTCAGTCATTCTCAGCAAAAGATGGAAAGAGTTCCACTGCAGGTTCAGTGACTGTTAATAAGATATCGAGTGGAAGTTCTCATCATCGAAAAGTAAGTGGCTTTCCTGGGACCTCACTGACTGGACGTCAGAAAGAAACCAGCTCAGGCAGAAGTTCTTCAGTGCACAAAACTAGTCCTTTAGAAAAGTTATCTCCATCAGCTTTAACAAATGATAAGGCTGTTGAGGGACCCACTATTGAGGGAAGTGGTCATAAGTTAATTGTAAAGATAACAAATCGGGTTCGGAGTCCTGCACAAGGTACCACTGGAGGATCTCTAGAAGATAACTCCATTATGAGCTGTCGAGCTTCTTCTCCCATGCTCTCAGACAAACACCATAATCCAAAGGATGGGAGTGATGCATATCCATGTAATGTTCCTACAGAGATGAAAGCAGAGTCGTGGCAAAGCGATGATTTGAAAGATGTGTTGACTAGGTCAGAAGAATGTGCTGAGTCATCTTTAGCTCTTCCCCGTGAAGAGCAAAGTAGGACCACTGAAGACTGCCAGAAATTAAACGAAGGCACCAAAGGAAATCAATCGGAGTCTGGAAAGTTGCAGAAAACTACGTTTAGTCCCATGAATGCTTTAATTGAGAGCTGTGTGAAGGATTCTGAAGTAAATTCATCTTCATCACTTGAAGATGATATGGGAATAAACCTACTTGCTAGTGTGGCTACTGGAGAAATACCCTCACCTACCGGTTCTACAGAAATCACCCCTGCAGTTGATGAGAAAGCCAGATCAAAGTCTTCTTCAAAAGATCATATTGCAGGTGTTCAAAGTCAGTGTTCTCATGATGTTGATCACGCTAGCAGGCATGTAAGTTGTGCGTTGACTGAAGATGGATTACATCAGCCTAAACGTGTGTTACTTGAGTTATCTGGTGACAGAAAAGGTGCTCCATCCAATACTTCTGGAGATATAAATGTTGGACAGGGTGATAAACACTTTGAGTCTTCCAGCTCTGATCTGCGAAGCAATGCAGATCCTAAAGAGGAGAAGTTTAATGAAATGAAGGTTACCACTTCTTTGGCGCTTCCCATTTCCATGGAGAAGATAGTTGATGGTAAATTGGGTAAACAAATTCACAATGAAAAAGCCATTTCAAGTATGGTTAATGTTAATGGTGTTTTAGATTATAAAACTGGACAAATGGAGATGAGAAGTGGAGACAAGGTCACTAACGATAATTTAAGTGCAGAAGTGAGCAAGGAAACAGTTGATGTTCCATCGTTTAATCAACCGGGTAAAGGTGACTGCAATAGTGATGTGAATGAAGGGTTGAACACTGGAATTCACTCTCAGCAGAAACTGACTGTTGCCATTGCTAAGTCTGAACTCACAGAAGGAGGCAGTAATGAAAAGCCACCGCAAACATTATCTTGCCAATCAATTTCTGAAAATGTTGATGAAGTCAAAGTGGGTAAAGCACTTGAAAATGATGGTAAGGGTTACATTCGCCAGTCTGAAAGAGAGAGCTTTGATCAAGGCATGGACAAAGGTGTGGCTGTAGAAGGTCAAGTTGTAACTTGTCTTTATTCCCTTGCTAACGATATCAAGAATCATTGTGCTGAGGTCAGTGCAGAAAATAAAGAGATTCCGGAGCATGCTTCACTTGCTGAAAATCTGCGTCTTGCTTCTCTGGCCCGAGAAGAACAAAAAAACACAGAGTTGAGAGAACTCAAGAACGCTGGCTGCCTCGAAGTAAATGAAACAGATGATTGCGCTTCCTCTGGTGCCGAAGTTTCTTCTTCCTCTGTTACAGGAGCATCAGATCTGAATGCAAGGATGAAGTTCGACTTAAATGAAGGTTTCACTGCAGATGATGGGAAGTATGGGGAGCTGGTCAATTTGATATCCTCTGGTTCGTCCAAAGTTCATATGATGAAGCACTCGCCTTTTGTTGTGAATCCTATTCCCAGTGTCCTTCCTAATTCCATTACAGTGGCTGCTGCTGCCAAAGGTCCCTTTGTTCCTCCAGATGATCTGTTGAGAATTAAAGGGGAAATTGGATGGAAGGGATCTGCTGCCACTAGCGCATTTCGGCCGGCTGAACCCAGGAAGGTTCCTGAAATACCATTTGAGACAACAAGCATGACTTCCTCTGTTTCTTCTACTGGTAAACATGGCCGCACACCCTTGGATTTTGACCTGAATGTGCCAGATGAAAGAGTTCTTGAGGAAATGGCTTCGCGAGGTTCTGATTTTGCTGTTGGTTATGCAAGCAATCGTCATATCGTGCAGAATGCCAATACAGGTTCTATGCCATTTCTTCGCTCGGGAGGGCTGGATCTTGATTTGAATAGAGTTGACGTATCAAATGATAATGGGCAGTGCTCCGCTAGTGGTAATCATAAAGTGGAGGGTCCGATTGTATCTGTTCAGCCATTAGGTGGTTTACCTACTCGTAATAGAATGGATTTTGATCTCAATGATGGGCCTGGGGTTGATGATGCTAGTGGTGAACAGCTTTTAATCAACCAGCAGGGCAAGGGTGGTATAGCATCTCAGCTGCTGCCTACTGCTGGCCATAGAATGAATAATTCTGAACTGGGGAATTTCTCATCTTGGTTTTCACCTGCAAATAGTTACTCTACTGTGAAAATTCCATCAATATTACCTGATCGAGGGGACCATCCCTTTCCCATCGTTCCATCTGGTGCACCACAGAGAATATTTACTCCTGTCGATACCCCATTTACTCGTGATATTCACCGGGGATCAGTGTTGTCATCATCTCCAGCAGTGCCTTTTCAGCCTGGTCCTTTCCAGTACCCTGGTTTTCCTTTCAGAACTGCTTTTCCTCTCCAATCAGCAGCTTTTCCAGTTGGGGCAACCTCGTATATGGATTCATCACCTGGTGGAAGGCTATTTACACCTCATGTCAATTCACAGTTACTGGCACCTGCTGATGCTGTCTCGTCCCAATTTCAGAGGCCTTATGTATTCAGCCTTCCCGACGGTAGCAGCAACTGGGCGATGGAGAACAGAAAGTGGGGCAAACAGGCACTGGATCTCAATGCTGGCCCTGGGGCCATGGACGCAGAAGGAAAAGACGACATGTTGAGGCAACTTTCTGTTGCCAATTCACAAGTGCTCACAGAGGAGCAAGCGAGGTTATTATCAATTTCAGGTGGCGTTTTGAAGAGGAAGGACCCCGAGGGAGGGCGGGATAATGAGAGCTTCAGGTACAAGCAATCTTCATGTCAATAGGATTGTATACTACTGCATATAGCAACTGTTAGTCCTGTAAGTGTTTTTTCATCTCATCGTGTAATAAAAATAGATGATGTTGGGATAAACTAGCTTCGTTGTGTATGACTGAAAAATCTTTGTTGTTAGTAGAGGAATCTTGATTGGTTTTCTTCTTGAACAAGATACCGTAAAAATCCATAAACGTAGAGGTTTCTCGATTGTTTTGATATGAGCATCAGTTTTTTGTTTGGGAATTAAGTCGATTTCATGAATTGCAGAAGAAAATCTGCTTGTCATTTAGTCGACGTTAGAACAAGAATAACAACGGAATTACTGTATAGGTCATGTCTTCCCAATGATCAATATTTATCTGAGAAATTCCTTGGCTGAATTATTCTTTTCGAATTGAGATTCTGCATTGGGATATATATATTTGATGTGAATGGTAGTATGCTAACTCGATTGTAAGTTAAATGAGTAGGGAATTACATTGTTGCCTAGTGTACTCTGAATTTACTAAGAATAAGGTTTAGTTTCTTTGTTGTCCCTGTCAAGGGAAGAAACTGCAGGTCGAATCAGGTTGGTTGAGTCGAACACGCCCTTTCTATGATTTTTCCTTCCGTTGGTTTTTACATGCCATGAATGAAAAGCAGGTCTGCTCGACTTCTTATTCTGGTGGACGGGTCTACTATTCTAGAGAGCTGTCTCCCTACGCCACCGACCTTCAAAAAGCAAAACTCCGGTCATAGTTCCCCCCGATAAGCTGCTACAGTAGCTTTAATTCATTGAAGATGCTTTTTGTATGTTTGGTAATGCATACTCAATGGCGCTCGAAAAGACCAATGAAGTTAAAATATTTGTTTATTACAAGATTTGTCTAATATTGCGTACCAAATATGTCTTTATTGTTCTAGTGTGATAGATTCCACTGAATTAATGCAATAAAGGATGCGGTAAAGATGAAGCAGGGTCATGGTCTGCAAAAACTTCACCTTTCTCTTGCCTGTGCCCAGATGACACCATAAAAACCTTTTGACAATCACCACTGCTCTACACTGTTTAAACATAAATCTAAAGGTTAAAGTTCTTCCAAGAAATCTCAAATTTTGACGTTTTATTTATTTCGATTGTGTGTTTTTTGTTGATGTTCCACCAATCAATAAGGAATCCAGAACAAAAAGCTATAGACTAGCGTTCTAAAAACTTCGGAAACACGAAAAAACTTGGTTTTGATCTTGTAATTTTGGGGTGTGTCGAATTAACACGAAAGCTTGATTTCTATTGAAATATGGGGGAATTCGTTGACTTCCAACATGGATGGTGTCGCCGAGGAAGATGACACCCATCAGTGCAGCAATGGAGATCCCTAGAGGATTAAACATGGCCACGAAAACGGGGCCTTTCTTGTATATGCACCATGTTTCCACACAAAATGTGGCCACATTTCCAAATACTGCCTGATAAGAGAAGTGAGAGATCATGAGAGTCGAGAGCTTCCTTCTCTCAGACAATATTTTAGTCAACACACATATGCGCGCTTCACGTACACACGATAGGGTGAGAGTCGAAGGTGATTCTGTGCTCACTGAGTGTATAACAGAGATGAGCTCAATATTATGCCTTATTATCCAAGCCTTGGATGGTTCCTCTCTGCAAGCAACCACAGCACACTGAATGCTTCCAAACAAGCAGTAAAATGTTTTATCCGGGATGGACACTCTTTTAGGATAGCTGCCTTTGAATTACAACAAGAACCATTATCAGATCATCTTGATTAACATCAAGAACACACCGCCACGTCTAAAAGCTCAATCTAGAGAAGAAGAAGTAGCTTTTGTCCTCTACGAACCCCATCAAGTGGGTGATTATTGAGTTGACCCCAAATTAAAATTTTACCAGGAAAGTGTTCCATAGTGAGAGACAACAACTAGCAGAAGCAAGAAAAAGGCCACCAAGGACCCAATTAGTTTTGAGTTTCCTACAGTGTACAATGGCTGTGATGAAGAGGACTGTTCTAAGAAAGATCCAATTGAAGGACCCTTGTAAAGGGTTATGACCAATGCTCCCGAAATCGACACAAAGACTGCTATAATTTTAATCTGATTTCTTGAGCTCCTTAAATCTAACTTCTCCATCCTATAACCAAGAAGCAAATCAACCATCAGAACTGTGTATAACTTATCCACTAGTGAACTTAATTCACTTCAAAATTTTCAAATTAGACAGATTCCAGTGGTGTCAATCATGCCAATGCCGGCGCATTTCTCTCTGTCCCATTTCAGCCCGTCCCAAGGTAAGCAGGGCTGGCCTAAGCCAGGCTGATAGGGGCTGCTCGACTCACTTTGACACAACCTGGTGATCTTCAATTGCTGTTTTTTGCAAAAGGGATAGAGGCAAGCCAAACCTGAAGATAACAGCAAGCAGAAAAGTGAAAGCAGGGACTAAATTGCTCATAGCCGATGCTAATGTGGGGGAGCTGTAATTCACACCAGTAAAAACACTGTTCTGCTGCATCAATGTGATCCTACACTAAATATCCAAAATGATTTTCCATCAATATCAATGTAATGAAAGAAACCCTTTTTATATCTCAAGAAATTAAACTTAAGTTTCTAAAATAAATGGAACAATTACCCAATAATACTGAGGAAAAAGAATTTCCAGAGGAGCAAAACTGGGAAGAGGTCTCTTTGTTCTGCAAAAAACATCAACAAGAAGAAGCCATATGGAAAATGTAAGGGGGAAAAAAAAGGATTTATTGCCGTACTTAAAAGCTGATTTTCTAGATAAACGGACATACTTTCGAGAAAAAAACTGCTTTTAAGTAAGATCGAACTTATCGCAAAAAAGGATGAACCTTGAGAAGATAAAAACTGGGAAGAGGATGAGAGTGGCAAGGGCATTTGAGTAAACAACAAAGATAAAGTGGCCCATCCCTTTAGACATGGCTGCTTTGCTGGGTGTCGTTAGGCCTACATCGGAACACTCCACCATAAACATTGCTGCATATGGCACAAATTCCTTCAAACAGGACTTCAATCCCATCTCTCTCTCTCTCTCTGTGCGTGCGTGTTTATGTAATATAAGCTTATCTTACGTTTTTGAGTAAAAATTACAGTAATATTACTAGTTTACTGCATGATTTTGACAGCTAACTTCGTTAAGGTTTAAGATATTCGACTGTGTTTAAAAATCACTTTTTAGCAGATGTGCAGTAGCTAAGAGCAATGTTTATTGCTTCGATAAATTTTCTCACTCTCTTTGAAACTCAATATGATGTCATATAAATCAAATTGTAGAGCCCAAGTGCTTTTACACTAA
>CAIGRQ010171849.1:0-11518 GCA_903798375.1 Fraxinus sp. D2006-0159 | reverse complement strand
GAGAGAGCTTCATCTCTAAGAGAATTCATATATTTTATCCTTCAACCTTCGTCCTGTGAAATTGTTTTGGTGAGAAAAATATCGTCAACATAATCCAAATACCAAACATGTCTTTCCTCCACATCGTCAGAGTTCTGAAAATCGAAGGAAGTTAACTGGAGTTCTAGTCTGTGAAGAACAAGGCGTTCTTCGTTGATCCACGAGAGATAGACGATTCTACAAGGCTAGGAGTGTTGCAGGTTAGCAATTTCCACAGAGAGCTTTGACGAATTGCAACTAAGGATTGATGTAGGGGAGCACGAGATCCACGGAGAGCTGTAGGAATTGCAGTCAGGAGATCAGATAATGCGTGTCGTCTAGTCTGAGAAATTGTAAATTGTTTGAATCGTTTATAGTGGATTGCCTGACAAAGCGCCCGAAATTTTTCCTAGTTGGGTTTCTCCGTGATCATACCGTGTGTTAGTTATTGCGTTATTTTATTACTTATATTATATACACTTTGGTATTCAAATATAAGATTAAAACTTGCATGTTTAATCATTTAGAAAATAATTAAAAAGTGACTTGTTGCTATTTAATTCATTAATTATTTTAATTTTGCATATAATACATATTCACCCATCTCTAGGTATTGTTAGGGTCGAATTACGTGTGTTTCAAATAGTTTTATCATGCAACTATAGAATCGAATGTTAATGCACGAGCTAGCGACACGTGAACTTTAGTTCCTCCAAAACTATTGAAAATGAGCAATTACATAAGATTTGACAAAGAAGTCTACGTAAATGAGGACGTATGAGAAAGAAAGACAAGTCATGTGCGAGCTAATAGAAATCGAGTTCTCATTGTCACAAAACATTGGAATAACAAAAAATCAAGGAGCGCTGAGTTCCTCAAGAAGTCCCTACACCAAATAATTTTAATAGTTATACAAGTCATTGTTGGATACATGATATGTGTAGAGAATATAGCTATCACGAATTTCTTACTTTTTAAAGGAAGCAAGAAATCACCCAAATCAAACATACTAACGATGAGTAGACTTTCCATCCCAAGGATGCCCACAATTGGCATTGGAAAAATTTCTAAAAATCATATTAGAATAAATTTATACTGAAAAGTGTCTTGTAAATTTCTTATAATGCAATTTATCTTCTTAAATTAGAAGTAAGTTGATTACGCACAACCTTTGTAATATCTAATCGAGTCTCTCATACTATAGATCTTCATTATTGTGCTTAACAAATTTTCATTTTGTCTAAAGTGAATCAGTCATTTTCACATTTAGCCCATTGAGAATAAATTTAGTAAAAATGATCATTATTATTATTTTATTTTATTTGGAAATTTTATGATTAAAAAATATAAAAAAAATGAATTTACATTTAAAATAATTTTTTTATAGTGTGATTGAAAATGAATTTAAAAGAATAAGACTCAAACAAGAACTTAGGGTGTGTTTTATTGACTTTATTTTCATAAAAAAATATTGTTTTTCATTCAAGTTCATACTTTTTGGATGTTTAATTGACATTTTTTTCATTACATTTTTTTTTTCAAAAATTGTTCACGTGTCCATATTTTCCTCAAAAATAAGGAAAATATTTTCGTTATGGAATTAAGGTGTGTTTGAGCCACATTATTTTGGAAGAATGTATTATGAAATAGTAAATTGATGGAAAATGTGTGGTTGAAAAAGAAGGAAAAATTATTGATGTGATATAAAATATTATTTTATTAAAAAATGTATGGTTAAAAATAAGTAGAAAAATGAAAATGAAAATTTTTAATGTGTACCAAACAAAGGCTTAATCTAGTTGTACATCAATTTTCTACATCAAGTTTGACACACTTTGAGGTATTAAAATCGAGATTATTGATTTGAATAAGTGTTGTTAAATCAATGATAAAACTGTGTGCCATATCAAATGGTGTAAACAAAACTGTCAACCACGATATAAGTGTAGTAGAACTATTTTTTATGGGGATAAATTTTTATTTTCTAGATAATTCACACTTTCCAAAAACTTAACTTTATAGAAAGTACAATATTTTTTAGGTTGAAAATTAAGTCAATCAAATACATTTAATAATTTCAAGCAAATAAATTCTAGGCAATTCAACCCCTATTTGACTGTCATTTTTTTTGTATAGAATTGAGTTTTTGAATAATAATTTTTTGGCGAATGTGTTGTAAAAAAATGGATTTACTTGAAAATTATTTTATTATGAGAATGTGTTGTTGAAAATGAATATGAGAAAAATGAGTTTTGAAAGAAACCTGTTTGGTTTCCATTATTTTCAAAATACATTTGTATCTCTCTTATTTTTAACCACAAATTTTTCAATAAAATAATATTGCACACAAATTCAAAATTTTTCCTTATTTTTTATCATCATATTCTCCATTAAAATACTGTTAAATCGAACACAGGATGGAATATATTTTGTTTCTCCGACAAGGTTCTTAATTCATAGATCAATACTTCAATAAATTAATCTCTATTTTACATGAATTATACTTGGTGTACATTATGGACATCGTTCTTAATTCATAGATCAATTCTTCAATAAATTAATCTCTATTTTACATGAATTATACTTGGTGTACATTATGGACACAATAATGTACACATGGCGGCCCCATGTGTACATTAATAATAATGGTGTCCATAATGTACACATGGCGGCCCCATGTGTACATTATGGATACCACCAAGCTTCACCCATTTTACATTGATATTAATTTTTACTTATCAAAACCTGATCTGCACTTGTATGTTTTAAATCAGGCGACCCCCAATAAGGGGCCGCCATGTGTACATTATGGACACCCCCAAGCTTCACCCATTTTACATTGATATTAATTTTTACTTATCAAAACCTGATCTGCACTTGTATGTTTTAAACCTAGCCAAACACGCTCGAGTGTAACCCATTCTTGAATATAAACACATCTGTCTCCAAGAGAACACAATTTCACTTCTGTATTACATACCAGAATTATGGGTCAGGGCACGCCCGGCGGACTGAATCGCCAATTCCCCGGAGGAGACCGGAAGAATGAAGGCGACAAGAAAGACAAGAAGTTCGAGCCGCCGCCAGCGCCTGCTCGTGTAGGCCGTAAGCAGAGGAAGCAAAAAGGGCCCGAGGCGGCGGCCAGGGTCCCGACGGTGACGCCACTGTCCAAGTGCAAACTGCGGCTGCTAAAGCTCGAAAGAATCAAGGACTATTTGTTGATGGAAGAAGAGTTCGTAGCAAATCAGGAAAGGTTGAAGCCCCAGGAAGAGAAAACAGAGGAGGATCGATCGAAGGTCGATGACCTGCGTGGGTCCCCCATGAGCGTTGGGAACTTGGAGGAGTTGATTGATGAGAATCATGCCATTGTCTCGTCGTCTGTTGGGCCAGAGTACTACGTCGGGATCTTGTCCTTCGTCGATAAGGATCAGCTCGAGCCCGGCTGCTCGATTCTCATGCACAATAAGGTATTTTTCGATGTTATGGTCTTGTAAATTAGGTTTTTTGTATTTTAGAGCTGGGGTTTGAGAGGCCGGAGGACAGTCTTTGAGAGGTGAGGAAAATGGAAGATAGGGTTCCATTGACATTTGGCTAATGCTGGTCTTGAATGTTATTAGTTAAATATTGATGGTTAAACTGTTATTTTATCAACTTTAAATCATTCGAAAAATAAATTTATGCTGTTTTTAAGTACGTGTAGAATCTGGTACTTGCTTACTGTGGGTTTCTTGTTTTTGGTTTCTTTGGTGGCATTTTGTTTGCGGCCTTTGATGGATAGGAACGACCTTCAGATTATTTGAAAATTTTGTAGGTTCCAGGGTTTGGTCGACACAATCTCTAATTGTTTTATTTATTGTGTATCTATTTACTTAGCTAGCATTAAAAATATAGCATACTGGTAGGAGTTTCAGAGTCACTTTTAACCGTGTTCATATTTTGAGTAATGGGAGATACATGCTGGTATATATTGGATGCTATTGTTGAAACATAATATTGGTTTGATATGTGCATGAAGATTCTTCTACAACTTACTCTAAAACATTTTTGGCGTTGATTTTACTAATTTCTATTGCAAGTTCTTTTTCTAATTGGAATCACAAGATTCACAACTTTATGCTAATGATTAACTTAACTGAAATGTGGGATGACTGTATGTATTGGTTTGCATGATCTGGTCAGGCTCATTTCAAACTGTTGCAAATGATTTCACATTTAAAATTTCCAAGATCTACAATACTTTAACATTTCATTAAGTTTTACTTCTAAATACTTACCTTATTTTTCATTGTCATGGTATTTTGTTGAAAGCCTTGATTCGAGTGTGTATGACTTTTAACCTCTCTCTCTCTCTACATTGCCTGCACACATCTCTACTATTCAATTCCCTAACTACGGACAGGAAAGTTTTGAGGTCGGATAACAGGGGTGAATTTGGCAGAAGGGTGGGACATGTGGTCCTCATAGTTTTGCATTTTGTGGTTGTGTATTCATGAATATGTTCTTTTTTATATATACGAAATTTCATTAGGAGAATCATTTACTCAATGAGTTGAACTTGTTGGAGGAAGATGTCATATTATTTAAAATCATGTTTCATATAAATATTGTAATAAAAACAATTTCTAAAAATCATTTTATGTCAAAATAAATCAGAGATAATTCTATAATCATGGGAATTTGCAGCCAGTTTGTTATTTGATGAAGGTTGGGAGGAAGGTGTAAATTCTTGAAAAATAGTTGTAGTACAACTGTACAAGGTTATCATACGATATAAAGATGCAATCGTGTGTTTACCACTTCGAAGAAATGTCTATAACAATTATGCATTCAAGAAATTTCAAAACACCCGCCTTGTATGAGAAAAAAAAAAGTATGCTTTGAGAAGATGCATCCTATCCCCTCTCTAATAATAATAATAATAATAATTAAGACAAAAAAGAAAGAAAAGATGAAGTGAGAGAAAGGGGTATGTCTTAACCATGATTCCAGTTTATCAACAAGTTTTGTACATTGTATCTTCTAAAGTACCTTTAACTTATTTCAGGTTCTTTCTGTCGTTGGACTTCTTCAAGATGATGTCGACCCCATGGTTTCTGTAATGAAGGTTGAAAAGGCACCATTGGAATCTTATGCTGATATTGGTGGGTTAGATGCCCAGATCCAGGAGATTAAAGAGGCTGTTGAGCTCCCATTGACTCACCCTGAATTATATGAAGATATTGGTATTAAGCCTCCTAAGGGGGTCATACTGTATGGAGAACCTGGAACTGGAAAAACATTGCTTGCAAAGGTTTGTACGGTTGTACTTTTATTCAGAATTCCAAACTGAGCGTATATGTTTGTACGTTTGACATGCCATCTGTGATGGATTTAATGCTTTTATGCTAATACCGGCTTTATCCTGAGCATCCAAAATTTGTATGAAAACTTTGAGATTTTACTCATTTTCGATGGTAGCCAAGGGGCTGGACATGGGGGAAAAGATTTTATGCCTTTAATTCTTGTAAATGTGTTTTCCTGAGATGGACAATTCAAGATATAGCAGTTTGTTAATGAAAGAGTTAGGAACTAATTGAGCTTTTCTTTGGATTCTCAGCCTTGTCATATTTGTATATATTTTGAGTTTGTAGGGGGGCTTGACTAAATGCGGGAAAAAAAAACAGAATAAGGAAGAAAAAATAGATGAAACTTGTAAGTCTAATTTACATAGTATCATAGGTGTTGCCATGTTTTGAGATCCTAGTTGCGACGGTTCTGCTGCATCACGAGGAGCAATTACAAGGAATACTTATTCCCATGGGTTTGATTAAGTCCTTTAACTTCATATGATCTTTGATATGTGACAATTCGAAAATGTTGTATGCTGAAAGTGCTCTAGTTTTATAAGCCTCAGTTTTTAACGTTCTTCAGGCAGTTGCAAACTCTACATCAGCAACTTTCTTGCGTGTAGTTGGAAGTGAATTGATACAAAAATACCTGGGAGATGGTCCTAAATTGGTGAGGGAACTCTTTAGAGTTGCTGATGATCACTCCCCATCTATTGTCTTTATTGATGAAATTGATGCAGTTGGTACAAAAAGGTGATCTTCTGAACAATCTTAGCCTGGAAGTGGTACTGTTATGGATATATTTTTATTACGGAATGCTATCTACAGGTATGATGCTCACTCAGGTGGTGAACGTGAAATTCAGAGGACTATGCTGGAGCTGCTGAACCAATTAGATGGTTTTGATTCTAGAGGAGATGTTAAAGTTATTCTTGCAACAAATAAAATTGAAAGTCTTGATCCTGCTCTGCTTCGACCTGGTAGAATAGACCGGAAGATTGAATTCCCTCTTCCAGATATTAAGACTAGGAGGCGTATTTTCCAGGTACAGCTGTTTATGCACATCGAAGGAGTATTGCATAAGGTCATCCCATTGAAACGTTTTTAATGATAGTCCACTTAACTTACTGACCGTTTCTTATGTAGATACACACATCGAGGATGACATTGGCGGATGATGTTAACCTAGAAGAGTTTGTTATGACAAAAGATGAGTTTTCTGGAGCTGATATCAAGGCAATATGTACTGAAGCTGGATTGCTTGCTTTAAGAGAGCGTCGTATGAAAGTGAGTCCCGATATTCGTATAAAAGCTATACATTGTAGCTCTCATCAGTGTGGGGGGAGGATAAAGCATGATAGTTTAGAATACTAATACTCTGATTTTAGCTTCAATCAAGATTTGTAATATGTGGTCCTTAGTGATGAGCAGCTGGTATAAAAAAATAAATGATGCACAGAAATATGTTTAGCTCTTGCACTGGTAAATCGACATGGTAAAAAGGTCTAGAAACAGAGTGTGGAAACATGGTAGAGGGAGGTCGACATGGATTAAGAGAGAAAATTGGCTTTTCTAGTCTTATATTTGGTTGAATGCCTTGCATGTTTGCTTTCTAAATATTAATGAGTGAGTCAAAGAAATATCAATGTAGTATTCTGTTGCAAAGAATTTTTTAAATTAAGCTTTCCAATGGACACCAACAAGTTCCCTTGATGGTGGATGCGAGAGAGAAAATGTTGAACTATTTACTTTTACTGCAGAAAAGTTTTTCCTTTTGAAGTTCATATACTTTTTGTATCCTTTCTTTTTTCATATTTTTCTTGGTGACAAGAAATCTTTTAGATATAGACATTTTTTGTTCCATCATTATATCTTTTTTCCATCGCATAATTTTAGATTGAGTGAATGCTAGTTTTCTTTTGTTCTTTTCTGCTTTTGGATATAAATAATATTATTTTTCTCCTGCTGTTATATTTTGCTAACGTACCAAAAAATTGCCTCTTTTATGAGTCAATCCAATTTTTAATTTAGTTGCTCATGTAGAATTAGGCATTCCTCTTCCAACTAGTCTATAGTGGGAGTTATGGCAAAAACGAAAAGAAAACAAAGGGAGACAATTTATGTTACTTTCACATTCAACTGCCAATACTCCCAGCCACAAGGACAATTCGAAAAGAAAGCAAGAACATTTTATTTCAGAAACATGATTTCTTGAATTCATAAAAAATGGGGTCATTGTCCTTTGTGCATATGCATATCCTGCCTTGTTTAGGTTTATTATTAACTTCATACTCTGACCGATCAATAAAGGGTAAAAGAAAAAAATTAATTTGACATTATTGATTATGCTCTGGTGTCAATAAATGATACTTGTGACTATTTGTTGATATTGACATATGGTACTCTAATACTCTTGTTCAGGTGATGCACGCAGATTTCAAGAAGGCGAAAGACAAAGTTATGTTCAAGAAGAAAGAAGGTGTTCCAGAAGGGCTCTATATGTGATCATGACCTTGTTCTGTTTAGCCATCAACTCATATATCAATTTCTCAAGAACTTTAACAGCTTATTTGTCTTTTGAGCCCTTGGGCTCTAGTTATTACAGTGATCTTGTGATCATTTATGAAAGATGAAAGTTCCACTTGTCAAAATTGGTCTATCTGAATAGGCATTGGTTAATTCTACTTATTTTATGAGCTTACACTAAATCGGGTTCCTACTTAAGACACTCGTATGTAATTTACATTGTCAGAAGCTCATATATGTTACTTTCCTTGCAATGAAGAATTTTAATGAAAAAATGCTTAGGTGTGTGCGAAGCTATTGTGTTGCTTATCCACATTTGCCTGATATGACAGTGGAGAAGACTCTCCAGCATGTCCCATGCACCTTAAGTGACCAAGAAGGCCCATTGGTCTATGCCGACATCTTTTTAACGTCCAACATTTCATTACGCGTGTGATGTTCATCTTTTCTTACCATCATTATCGTTGCAACATATCCTTCGGTTGGCACACCAACCTACAAATGTATGCGTTAATGTTCAGAAACAGTGTACTGTGCCTACCTACAAATGTCCGAATTAATGTTCATAACGGTGTACATGTTTCAACAATGCACGCTACAAAATTAAATAGATTAATGAATATATATGGTTTTGCGTTGCATTTAGATAGTTAGTTACATTCTGTTTAAAGAGTGGAGGATTTCTTGTGGAAATATGAAGGTTGAAATTTATTGATAAATTTCCACGTTTATTAAGTTATGATAATGGCATGCACTGATGTAGTTCGGTCTAGTCCCCAACCCATTTTAATTTTTAAGTGTAAATTTTTTTTTTGATGTAATTTTGGTTGAGTGTTAATTTTTTTTGTTTTTCTTTATTTACATATTAGCCCCAACTTGTAGCTCGTTCCTTGATTCATTCCTGATGACCCGAATACGACGATTAAGACTTTGCCTTAACAATGTAGCTTTAAACGAGGCTATGTATATTGAAATAACAGTTGAAGGGGGGATGAGAATCTTTAAGGTCATGTCCCACACTAGTAGGGATGGCAATGAAGCGTGCCGAGAAGGCTTTTTCTGTCCTCCACCCCTGTTGAGTATTTTTGTTTTCTTACTCTACCCTCATAACTTGATTAAGATGGGGGTGGGATAGGATAAGTTCCTTGCCAGGGCGGGATCTCCGTCCCAATCCCCCGTCTTGAGGCAACAGTCCTCGCTCTCGACCTCGTTCCTTCCAGACCCATTTAGGCAGGAAATTTTCGTCCGATCAGGATGAGGCCCCACATGTATTAGGTTTAATAGATTTTTTGTCATCCCTACACATGAAGATAGATACGATACACCTAAATTAAGGTTAAAAAAAGAAAGAAAAAAGATTATGAGAGGTAAAATTTCGAGTAAATTACACTTGTCTTTGTTTGGTAGAAATTAAAATCAGATTTTTAGTAGATTTTGGTAGAAGTAGATAAAATGTGTGGTTCAAAAATTATGAATCTCATAAAATGTGTGATTATGTTGTAAATGGTAAGTTATTGGTGAATGACAATTATACCATGCAGTCCTAGAAATTATTACCATATATATTTCTAATCTTTCTCTATAAATTTAGGGATTTTGTTCTCATTATAATACACACAATTTTATTGACTTTTATTCTTTTCTTTTTTTTTTCTCTCTATTTTTACAACACATTATCAACACGATAACTTAATTTTTCAAAATTTAGTGAAGGAAGTAATTTTTTTAAAACATAATCATCTACCACATGTACCAAAATTAATTTGGTGACATGTGAATTTTTTTTACTATACACACATCGTAACGGTGCAGACTTGTAGTCAGATTCTAGCTTACTTTTTCAATTCACATATGTATACATGTCTGTTTGCATGCATTCATGCTTAGTCAATTCATGTCTGTACATATGCATGATCTATGATTTATGTCTTTGAATTCATGTCTGCACAATTTTTATGATTTATGTCTGTACATAAAATCATGTCTTTGAATTAATCATATGAAGTCGAATTCACCAGTTTCTACTTAATCACATGTCTTCGAATTAATTCATATTTATATAAACTGTCATCATAATTTTTGCCTTAATAAATGTCTTTGTGTAAATATTCTACAGTATGCTCCTGAACGTATTTCGTTGAATGTATTTCATTTTACAATATTCTACCATTAAATTTGGTATATGAAGATTTTTTTTTCCCTAATGCATGTTTGGAAGATTTTTTTACCAATACATTTTTGGTAATTAATTTTTCTATATAAATTCATACAATGTTTATATGGAAAGTAAATATTTTTAGATTGTCTTCTATAAATTTTAATTAATAATTTATTTTGTTGTTATTCCCGAAGTAGCACAACATTATAATTAATATTCTAAAAGAATGTTAATCGTAGATCTGTCTATTACAAACATTGTTGCTTCTAAATTAACACACTATTATTAATATTTTGGTTAGATGTTACTTGCTCCCGAAGAGCATAATTAATAAAATAAAATTGTTTTAACTCCTAAAAATAATTTTTTATACAATTTATTATTTCAAATAATAATATTTTATTGCTTCTGAAGAGCATGACACTATGATTCCAATATTTCAGAAGAAAATTGATATATTACTCTTGAAGAAGCAAATATATGACTTTTGAAGAGCTAATGTTTCGAAATAATAATTCATTATTGTCCCTGAAGTTGCACAGCATCATAATTAATATTCCGAAGTATATTACTTGCTCCTGAAGAGCATGAATTATAATTTTCAATATTTTAAAAGAATAATATTTCTGAAAATTAATTAGTGTGATATATGGGGTCCCGTCACCCTCCACGTTAACCATGTAGATATTATTTGTATCTAATAGATTTGATACAAATATTAGATGATTGCATAGTGTTCGCAACCTGAAATTTGCGAAAGTGCCACTCAAATTATGAGCATAATTTTCAGATTATATAATTAAGACCGTGTCTTTTTAATACTGATGGTCTTAAATCTCAATTTTTTAATAAGTGTTAGTTGAGATGTCAATAAATAGTTTAACATTATTGGCTGTTAAACCACTCCAATTACTTTAATTGAGAACCAAATACTTCCCATTTCATTTATGGTCAGAGCCTAATTTTTTCATCAAATTATTTCGATAGTGCAGTATATATAAAATTAATCTACCACAATGCATAGAGATGGAAAGTAAAAATGCTGAGAATAAATGAGTTGTATGAACCCTTATCCCAAATGGGTGATATTTTATAACTCAGAAAAATGATAGTCAATTTGATTTGACAACTCTCTCTGCATTAGGGGGAAGTATTATGAAGTTGAAAATAATATACAAATGCATCATTATCTAAATCTTCACAAGAGACAATTCGAACCAGAAGTTCGAAAGATAATTCATTTAGATGCATTTACTGACCAAAGAAATTAACAATCTCACACATCAACTTTAAATGTTCCAACTCGAATTGAATTTTGGAAGGACAATTCATTAATATTATATTTGATAAATTTATAGTACGCCTGAAGCGCAATGATATTCAATTCTATTACAAAATTCTCCAAACGAAAATGGAACAACTAATAAAGATGGTCTTATTAAAGAGACATATATTCTTAATGAGTATAACATATTATAAAACCCCAGAA